>JAVSCE010002937.1:0-179155 GCA_032199065.1 Smutsia gigantea
TTCCCCTGGTCTCCCGTCTCCGAGGGTGCAGATCTCAGCCTGCAGCTCAGGAGGCTGCGGTGGGAGGAGAACAGGAAAGGCCGATCCTGCCACTCCCCTGCTGCGGCAAAGAAGGAACCTTGGACATATTTAGAAAAAGATGTCAAGCGTACCCCCACATGCAGTCGGACACCCCAGGGTAGGCTGACGAAGGTGTGTTTCACATACAACCAAAAGCAAGTGAAAAGGTCGACCCTGTTCACCCTGAAACTGAAAGCAGATGTTACATCTAGGAGGAAAGGGTGTCAGAAATGAAAACACAAATGTGCCACTTACCAGGTGACAGAAAGAAAAGGAAATTAAGTTTCGTTTCTTTAAGTTATAAAGGTAGAAAATGGAGATTCAAAAACTTAAAACCACATAAAGTCAAATCAGAAGTGACTCCCCTAAGTCAACTATTTATAACATGTCAAATACATTGCTGACCAGGCGCAGCTGAGCAGCGCACAACCTCAGCGCGCTGGGTCCTCCGCGGGCTTATTAGGCATGCGCCGCCGAGGGCACTGATTGGTAGTGAGGGGGTGGGGCTACAGGAGAGAGTACTCCGAGCGAAGAGGAGGAGAACCTTGGGCTGCGAGCGCTGATTGGTGGTAGTGGTGGAGAACAACGAGGTGGGCATGGCTGGGCGCGGCGGTGTGCGCTGATTGGCGATAGTGGGGATACAAGGGCGGGGCTGTCCGGAGCTGGTCCGAGGGGCGTGGAGGAGGAGGGAGCGCCTGGGGCGGCGGGCACTGGTTGGTTGTAGTGTAGAGGGCGGGGCAGGAAGGCGGGCTCCGGTTGGCGGGAGTGGCTGGGGGCGGGCCGGGCTGGGGCTGTCGGGGTCTGGAGCTCCCGCGACGCGGGAGGAGGGACCGCGGGCCCGGTGGCCAGCCTGCCCTTTGTGCCCGCAACCGCACCCATGGCCGCCGCGCCGGGCTTCCCCGCTGCGCGCCCCCGCAGCCGGCCCTAACCCGGTGTCCGGGCAGGGCCGGGATGCGCGAGCTCCGGCCCTGCGGCTGCCCGGGCTGCGCGCGGGGCGATGGATCTGAGCATGAAGAAGTTCACCGTGCGCAGGTTCTTCTCGGTGTACCTGCGCAAGAAGTCGCGCTCCAAGAGCTCCAGCCTGAGTCGCCTCGAGGTGAGTGCCTCGCCTCGGTCCCCAGCACCGCCGCGCCCTAGGGGATGCCGCGGCTTTGGGGTCAGCCCAGCTCCCTCTCGTCTCCCGCTGGGTGTCCGCCGCCTGTCAGGGAGTTCGAGGTGGAGGGGAGCTGGTCTGGCGTGCCGGGAATCGGACGTTATCGTTGGGTTGTAGTGACCGGACCGGGCGGTCCTCGGGTCGTCAGTGGGACCACCCCGCCCTGTGCACTCCGGCAGTCGGGTTCCGCGGGGTGGGGTGGTGGCCTGGGCTGCGCGGGGGCAGCGCGCCGGTCCCGAGTGCAGAGCCGCTTGGCCGTGGGCTCGTTCACGGCCGCCCAGAGCCGCTCAAGTGCTGGTCGCTCGTGCGTGGGAAATTCGTGTACGACCAACAAAAAAAGAATTAAAAAAAAGCGACACTACTTCCTCGGCCGGTGGGAAACGTCTCCGTGGTAAGTGCCTGATGCAATACCCTTGCCGCGCCGGGTTTGGCATGGGTCGTCCTGGAGCCCAGAGGACCCTGCAAATCATGTCCTTTCCTCATGTCCCTCGTCTTGTCATCTTCGGGATTCTAGAGTCGTCTGCGGATGAGTCTCCAATGTGCTTTTTATTTCAACAAATTTTATTCTGTTCATCCCTGTGTCCAGATTACATTGTTGAATCTGGGGATGACTAAAGGGGTGAAACATATTTAAGTAAAAAAGTGTGATGGGGGTGCTAATGGCACAGCCTTAGGATCGTCTTTGGGCAAAGCCCTCACCTTTGTTACAAGGCTCACGCCCAGCAGCACTGCGATCTGTCTGTTTCTGATGAAGCCGAATCAGTTGGAACAATGTTACGTCTCTCATCTTGGGTTTCTTTGTCCCTGCTGCCCGCAGAATAGAGGCAGGCGTGGGCCCTGACAGCTAAGGAGTCTTTAAATAAAGCTCGGGAATAGACATAAAAGCAACAGGGAACTGTTTAAAAAGTTTCTATTAGGGTATCAGTATATCAGAATTTGAAGTACTAGATAGGGTCTTTGTGGCTGGGTTCTGAAGGTAAAACATCTTTTAAACAAATACAACTATTAAATAACAGAGGAGGGCTTGCTTTAAACTTACTATTTGGAGAAATTAAACATAAACTCGGTGAAATAAGTCATTTTCCTGCATCTCAGGCACTTCACAAAGCTGAGGTTGACAAGCTCAGAGCAGTAGTTACCTTTTTACCTGATAGGCTTTTTTTCATCAAAATGTCGTTTATTATACAGCTTCTCATTTCCTTCCACTTCTGTCCTTGCCAAGGGAAGGCACATGTGTGCCCAAACTCCCGGATTTGTTCAGCAAGTCCACCAGTAGGCACCAGGTTGAACCCATTCCGTGGAGGATCAGGCATCCTATCAACTAGGAGAGCTGGGGTCTGGAAGTGCCTCAGAAAGGAATATAGTTGGAAAGGAGGAGGGAAATAGAAATGAGTACGCTAAAAAATTGAGAAAACTCTTAAGCAAAGCTTGCTAATTTATTCTGCAAGTGTCTTTTGAGAGCCTGTGTGTGTTCAGCCCTTTTCTGGGCACTCTAGACCCCAAAAGTACAAGTCACAGAGGTCTTGGCCTCATGGGCCTCCACCTAGCGGGGGATCTGCTAAGCAGCTGAGCCTGGGCTTCAGCCCCGTGAATCCCGTATTCCTGCCCAGCTACCTTCCCATCTTTTTCTAGAGAAGCCTGCCTATTCGTTTGTGTATTCACAGCAGGCAACAGGTCAAGAAACACACATCAAAAAATGAGGGGAGGTCTGTCAGTAGTCAGAAGTAGGACACATCTAAAGCCCTTAACCCAGATGAATATTTCTTCTGTCTGGACTAATGAAAAAGGTAACTTGTTTAAAAAAAAATGGTATTTTTTAAAATGCTTTTGTGAAAATTATATTTTAAAATATACACAGACTGAAAAATTTTGTTTAAAAAAATTTTTTTAATTCAAAATCTAACAGCATAAACAGGAGAGTAACAATAGTTTAAACTTAAAAGAATATCTTTATTAAAAAGGGCTTCAGGAAGAGACTTAGTCATAACATTTTCATACTTTTAAATTTAACTTTATATCTAGAACACATTTGGTAAACTCTAACCAACAGAGAAGCCAGGTTGCTTCATCAGAGTTGGAAACAGTTTACAAATTACATCTCAAATATTTTTACAGTGTATCAGTATTGTACCAACTGAGATGGCCTGATAATTGACTATGGCAAGAATGATTTCCAGAGTCTTTAAAGGGAAATTGGGCATCTTGCATAGACTTCAGTGTTTGTGCCCTATAAAGGTATTGGGTTTCAGCATCTTCCAGCCCCTTACCTGCAGGAAAGCTCTCAAATCGGTTGGTTATTGACAATATTGCCTGGGAACCTCAGCGCCTCCCTGAAAAGTGTCACCATTGCCTAATTCAAGAGTCCATTTGATAGATGAGAAAACAGGGCTAGGGAAGCAAAATGACTTGCCTATGTCCCTAAAATGTTTTAAGGAAGTTTTTATTCTACCAGTAGCATGTGCTGTCTGCTACTAATCTTAACCACTTCAGGTTCTGTGGGTATTGGAGTTTGTCATATATTAGATGAGGCCTGAAGGAGGACTGTTGTAGGTTTTTTTTTTTTTAAAGGAAATCACTCCAAGGGATATTTTGGAATGTACTCCACAACCTAAAATTATTCTGGAGAACTTTTCTGGGACCTAGGAAGTTCCAGGTGAAATTAGGCTTTATGTCAGATTCACTTAAATGGGATCCCCTTCTGCCTTTCACAGCAGGGAAGGCCCTTAACCCTCAAAGCTTCACTTTCCTCTGCTGGGAGATGGGATGATAGTTACTACCTTAGTTAATATGATTATGAGCTACGTATGTAAAGACTTAACAGGGCATCTGTAGGATAGCATTGCTGCTTAGCAGTCCTCAGCTGTGGATATTGATGAGAGGTTTTCTGGGTTGATTTAAGTTTTTCTCATCGGTCAGTGTCTGCCTGTTCTCTCTGAACCTGGGATTGCCCCTGGCCTGCAGAAATCATGGCTTGTGCTATGCTACCTTAGTGAACTCTTGTCTGATAATAGTTTTGATGCCCCTCCCGAGTGTCCAGGGGGAAAAAAGGCCAGAGATCGGTTCTCCCAGGCTGTGTTCGAGACTGTTTCATTCAGTAGGACTGGTCCCATTTGGGAGGGCTGGGAGGACCATAGTCCTCTTTCGTATCTTGCATGTCTCTCTGTGAGTGAGCTGCCCTAATCCCTGAATGGAGTGCCAGTGCAGGTCCTGAAGCCATGGCACCGTGAGCTGAGGCGGCTTCCAGAATCACCAGATGCCGAGCTTCGGGAAGGAATCTCCGCGCTCAACCTTCAGTAGCCCAGGAGACCTTCCTGAGGTGTTCTCTGCAAGCCCCCCAGTGTGGAAGCTTGAAAGGAGATAGCTAGGAAGGGCTTGGAGGGAATACAGTTTCAAATTAATGAAAAATGGTATTACGTACTTGGAGTTGGTTCACTTAGGCAATGATTATTTTGTTGGGTTTACCGCAGCCAAGACATTGGCTTTCTTTGATTATCTAATATCTAATCTTGTCTTTGGCATTTTTACTGAAAGACAGTTGTGGGGGAGTCAGAAGGATAAATGCAAGCCCTTTTACTCAGTGTTGATAGTGATAAGTTCTCGGAGGAAGAATTTGTCTTGCCAATGGGTTTCAGCCCCAGGCAAGTTCGCTATGGATTCAATGTGACCAAAGAAATTGTCAACAAGACGTTCTTGGGGTGAAAGGGTTATACCCAACTTTATGTCCACGGCGGCAGGTCAGTCACTAAAATCCTGTTCACTCAGAGCGAGTCTGCATGCAGCAAGCCACTCTGCCTCTGGGCCCCTCTGTCTGCACAGCTGTCCTCTGGGCCTCTCTGCACAGTTGTCCCACACAGCCGTCCTCTTCTGGGCCTCTGTCCTTGGAGCTGCCACCACTCCAGCCTCTGCTCTGCTCTCGTGCAGCCTTGCAGCCGTGCCACTGTGTCACACCCAGAGCACTGGGCGGAGCTCTTTATAGAGAGTCAACAGCCATGTATTGCGCACAGGTGTGCAGTGAGCTAGTCAACCAGGGCCAGGTGAGAGTCTTGGCCACAGGAACTCTCATTTTATCCACAAATTTCATTTACTGCTCAGTTGTTTACACACTTGAAGAGTTTCGGCTTATGCCATATGCATGGTGCTCAGCAACTAGGGTACGCAGGTAGGATCTTTGTTTGGTCCTTGCTCTCAGAGAGGAAAGCATGTAAATAGCAGCCTGCTGTGCATGGCGGAAGTCCTGGGAACTTACTGGCTTCACTGGCCTTAAATGGTCTGATTATTCAGTTGTCCATTCATTTAGATTTCCCATGGTCACAGATAACCAAGCATTATCTATGTGCGCCTATGAATATATTATAATTGTTACCCCTCTTTAAGGGAAATATGGTGTCCTAGTAAAGTAAACATTAAGGGACTGTTAGCAAATATTGTGAGCAGTGCTGGCTCCAGACATGGGAAAAAAGCTTCCTGGAAAGTTAAACATTAAGGCTTATTCTTGGTGCTTGATAGGTAAGCTCTTTTTCTAGATCTTGGGTGGTTTCCATGAAAACCATTTCTAATTAAAATAATTTTCAGGTACTTTCAATAAACACATCCAAAGAAATTCTACATTAATCCTGATCTTATGGGGCTTTCGAGCAACAGTAACAAAAAATCAGAGAAGGCCACAGCAAGCATCCATATTAGTGATCCTTAATTTGCTTATAGTTTTTGCTTATTCTTCACTGTTTCTTAAAGACACAAAACTAATCCCTTATCTGTGGCCACTCTTCCCGTGGTGTGTCTGATCTTTGCATTTCATTACATGCTTTCTCTTCTTACATCCAGGAAACTCCTCAAAGCCCTGTTGCTTATTGAGAGCCATGTGATGGGCCAACGCACATTTGATGTCACCTGTCCTTTGTTCGCCTCTCTTCTTGTCCTTTTCGTAAACCCCCATGCCTGCTGTCCTCTCCGCACACCCCGAAGCAACAAAGATTGCTTTGGTACCTTTTTTACGCACCCAGAAATGGAGGAACGGAGTGAAGGCGCACACTAACATGGGATAGATGCGGTATCCCACCCATCCCCGACTTCCCGCTTAGCCCGGCTTCCGCTGGTTCCCGTGCGCCGGGCAAGCACTTTCCTTGGGCAAAGGAGTGAGTGGGGAGGAGACATCTGAACTCGGAGGCCGTGAGGGGAGAGGCTTTGGGGCCCAAGCAGGAGAATGAAGAGTATGTCACGTGCACCAGGGTTGGGGGATGATTCAGTACTTTCGGGAAGCAGTCCCGGAAGTGCTCTTGTGACATGTGGGGAAACTGAGGATGAGTTGGTGTGGAGTGGAGTTGGCACCCGCCGGTTTAGCCAGAAGCCTCTTCATCTTTTGCCCCGAGGGTTTGTGCTTGTCGAGCAAAGCTGGGCTGGCAGTAAAAGCGCTTTTTAGGCACTCTGCTCACATTTCTCATGCTGCTGGGCCAGGTGGCCTTGTAATTCCCCACTCCCTAGCGTCACGTGTTTGCTGATTTATTTTCACTGGTGAAAGCTGTTAAATTAGGCTCAGTAGGAATTATCAACAAATAGTCTGTTAAGCTAGAGTGTGACTTAATCAAGCAAATGGATCAGACGCCCATATATTCGGTATAAGACGTGGTTCCGCGTACCTGCCCCCGCAGCTGTGTGAGAAGGCGTTCACGCTGGTGAGTTAGCCGAGGCGATGTAATCGCGGCGGTGCTGTAATGAACCTGAGGACCCTGCACACCGGCTGTGGAGTGAGTCGGGGCCGTAGCCACATACCTCTGAGGTGTCGGAAGCAGGCAAGAGTCAGTGTCTGGAACCGAGTGGTGTGTACTGACAGCCCTCTTCCCCCAAACTCTAGTCGGGCCGAGTCCTCTTCTCCTCGGGCCCCACTTTGCGCTTCTGTTGCCCCTGTTGGGCCTCCAGCGCTGTTTTAGCAAGAATTCCCCTGACTGGGTTTGGAGAGAACCCCCACTGTCAATATTTGATTACGGCCAGGATCTGATCTAATTCCCTGTCCTCTCCATCCCCCAGATGATGATTGATCACCCTGGCCGGCTTCAGCAAGAATCCTATAGGTCAGGTTAGAAAGAATCCCACTGCCACCCTAATAATTCCTCACCTGCCCACCCCCACCCTGCTCCTTGCCTGCCTGTGAGCCCCTCCTCCCTGTTACACTGCTGAGTGGGGCTCAGTCTGCTCCCCACTGCAAACCCCACGGCCCCGGCCCCTTGCACGAAGTCTTCCTTCCTGTCTTTAACAAGTGTAGAATAATTTTTCTTGAACCATGCTGCTCCTTATCGGTATTTTGCATGTGTTCCCTGAGACCATGTTGGGGTGTCCCAGGGACACCACTGACCAGAGAGTTGTACTCGATCCCCACCAGCAGGTACACAGCAGCCCCTCCTCCTCCCTGAGCACAGGTCCCTTGGATGGGCGGGCAGCGTTCCTGTCCCCCGCACAGGCACTGGGCCCCCCCGCGCAGCGCTCCTGCCCCTGGACATGCCCTAGTCTTGCTGGCTGGCCTTCTCCGGCACTCCCCTGTTGCCGCACCAGCCCCTCCATCCTTTTGAGCCCCTGTTCCCTCAGCTACAAAGCAGGGATAGCGACTTCACACTGATGACTACCTTCAAGCTATTAAGTGCTTGACAAATGGCGTGTGCCCTGTGGACGAGGAAAGGGGAGGGAGCGTGCCCCAGGCATCTGGTGGGGGTGCACGAAGCTGACTTCCATCGAACCCTGTGGTAAAGGCTGTGTGCACTCCATGTGGAAACAGGAGTTGCCCGTCTCTTGCCAGTCTCCCCTCTCTGCCTGCTGAGCGCAGTCTGCTTCAGGTTAGTGTCCTCACCGGGGGCAGCTGTGTCCGGTATGCCTGGAGTGACGGCCTCATCTATGTCGCCACTGCTTCAGATGTAATTTGTGGGAACAGCAGCTCCTGTAAAGCAGAGAGGCACATTCACCCTGTTGCTGGTGTCCCCCCCCCCTGGCTCACGGTCTGCCCCGGAACGGCTGAGGCCGGGGTGCTGGGATAGGGGGAGAGGAGCTGGTAGAGATTATCTGGCTTCTTACAGAAAAGATTTTTTTTTTTTACTATTCTCCTATGTGAAATTAGTAAGATTCAAAAACATGAATCAGAGTGTGAGTAGGCTATTGGCCAGTGTGTTTCCTCCTATTGCCAGAGAAAAAGTTCTGAATAAGATTAACAAACTAAGAAAAATATGCTTCACAGCCCTGGAAGGATCCGTGTTTTCAGTCGGACATCAGCCAGCATGTGAGTCTGGGACCTGCTTTGACGTGTCTCCGCAGTGAGTGTGAGCCGTGACATTCTTTGTTGTGAGATATTGGCCACAATATCCTCCCCAAGGCCCACAGGCTTGCAGCTTCTACTTGTTAAAATGTGTAGCCGAATTTATAAGAGAAAGGGATGGAGGAAGACCATATTCTGAAATGGTTATGGTAGAAGTGACTAAGAAATTGCTCATTCAAGTCCCAATTTTAACACTTTGGCCCAGGATAATTACAAACTTTCTGGATGTAAGGTCAGATATAATAATCAGCTTCCAACTGTATTTTTCGTGGATAATAACTTCCAGTTGTATTTTTATGTCCAAAGCACAGTGGCAATCTAAGGATGAAAAGAAAGCTCTTTCCTCTGAAATGTGCATAAAACACAAGGGTGGAGAGGCTGCCTGGGGAGCCCCGGTGCTCTCAAGGAAATGGGAGGGAGGGGAGGCTAGCGAGGGCACAGCGGGGCCGGGGCAGCTGTGCGCACTCTGCCCCACCTGGGAGGTGCCCCATTGGTCCACAGCTGCCAATGGCAGGACGCAGAGGAGGCACTGGTGCCACCCGCCCCACTGCACACCGTGCAGCAAGCACACAGGGTGCCACGGGCGGTGCTTCTGCCCTGTCACTTGCTGAAGTGACTCTGGTTGACTTTGAAGATAAAGGAAAACAAAGCAGAAAAGAGCACTTATTTTTAGAACACTTTGGGCCTCTTGCTTTCTTGGTTAGTCTGGAGTCACGTTAGGGGACGGGCATCTGTGCAGCTGGGATACAGCAGCAGTTACTGCAGATGGCCCCAGGAGTCAGCATGAGGCTGTGCATGACTTCTGTATTTCTAGATCTTAGCAGAAAGAGAATGCATGAATTTTGATGTGTGACTTAAGACTTTGTAGCATATACCCAACAGCGAAGTGAACAAAAATGTCCAGCCTGACTGGGTGTGTATGCCTCAGATATCAGGGCCTCAGGTACATGCTAAGGGTCCTTCCACAGGCATCAGTAGGTAGACTTCGGTCTGTATCTTCATCAGCACACCTTTCTTTGTTCTTTGACACCCTGTGTTGTTGAAGTTTGTTAACAAAAGAATCCCGGTCGTTGATGTGAGGGTGAGTGATCCACGAGGATGAACAGAGCAGTTGTTTGTGTGCAGGAGGTAGGAGAAGAAGTGTCAAGTGGAGACGCCTTCCCCCCTCAGCAGGGCTCACGCACGATGGGGGTGATGGCCATTTGCCCACATCATCGTGGGCCTTGTGGAGCAGAGCCTGTGTTTCCTGGTACCTCTCTCGCACACGCGCCACCCACCCAGCTGCCATTGCTCCCAGGGCTCCACCTGGCCCGCCCTGCCCTCGGACCCCCACTCCAGGTCACCTCCCTTCCCCATGAGCCCTCCCCCTGCCGCCGCCGCCCACTCAGCTCCCCTGCGCACCCGGGCCCCCTTTTGCTCTGAGCTCAGCAGCGACTTGGAGGCAGGGCCATCTCTTGCTTCGGAGGACCCTGGAACCCTGGGATTTGGGCGAGGAAGGTCTGTGCAGGTTGCTGCATGGCTGGGGGTGCAGTGTGTGCCGTGCCTCTGAGTCCTAGCCTGGAGGGTGTTTGTGTTCACAGTCATGTCTAAGAGGAGGGGCATGTGCTGGACAGAGAAGCACCTGGAAGAGTTCTAGGTTTTGAGCTCCACCCCTCAGCTTTGGGGAGGGCACACCTGTGCTGGTGTCTGTAGACCCAGCTCCTCCGCTAACTCCGCGCCATGTCGCCATGAACGAATTCCCATAAAACCACCCCGAACCACCTTGTGGCCAACCTGGAGCACATCGGGTTGGACTGCAGATGGCTCTGTGTCCTTGGGCAGCCTTGAGCAGCGCAGGACTGCGTCCCTGCCATCCTGTGTGGATCCTATGCGTCTCCACACGGGTTCTCTGAGTCACTATGTGTGAACCCTGTAGGAACTAATACAGGGAGTAACAATATTCACTCTGTACCTAAAATTGTCTAGAGGACTTGGGTTTAGGAGGTTATAATGTAGGAAAGATGGTCAGGACCTAAGACTAATAAGCTGGCGGCTGGTGGGGCCAGGGTGATTAAAGCACTGTGTCTGTGAAATCACTGAGTGACCATCACCAGACTGCAGATCACCTTGACTCAGTACTCATGTTGGGCAATGCAAACGGTAAGGCTGCTGTTTGGCATTCAAAACTTTTCCATAAAAACAGTGTCTAATATGCATTCACACCATGGCCAGTATAGTGTCACCTTGCAATAAAGATTGTGGAGAAAGCAGATTGGTTTTATCACTTAAGATTTTTAAAAGCTGTAATATCTTAAAAGGTTGAGAAACTATCAACATTTTTAAAGCGAATTCAGAAATTTCAAAGTGTACTAACACTAGAAACTGAGAAACAATAAAAAGTCAATGGGATTTGCATTTTAAAAGATGGCACTTTTAAAATAATAGGTTTAATTCTAGGAAGATGACTTTCGTGGCATCTCTAGTGGCAATTTCTGGTCCAAATTGAAAACTTTCAAGTTCTTAATGCTGATTTTTTTGTGCTAGGTAATTTCCCATTAAAGCTTACAAGCCCCAGATGGCGTTCTGGCCCATGAACAGTGGGTGGCGCACCTCTTGGGAGGGGTAGGTGTGTCCGGGGAGCCTCTTTGTGCGGCCCCAATGCCGCCCCTTCAAATCCTGGGCCTTGGTGCTCACTGATGGAGTTCAGAGGCAGCTTTATATCACTGCTTCATGTTTTAGGAAAGTCATGGCTTCTCTAAAGTCCCGGGTGGTCAGTAACTCATTCAGATATGACCTGACAGTGCATCTGTGCTGCACCCAGGACTCTCCTGGGTTAGAAAGAAAAAAGACACCATGAGTGTCTTCAGCAGCCCTCACACTCTTCCCTTACTGACTCTTACTCCCCCTGTGAGCTCAGAAACATCGTGTTCTTTGCAGCCCGATGGCTGGAAGCCCAGTGAGATCCACACGCTTGTTTCCCGGTCAGGTGAGTCACTGAGATGGAACGTTCATCTGTCAGGACTGGAGTCCTGAGGAAAGCTGACAAATGCCAGCATTTCCTGCGGGGATTCTCATGCAGGACACCCAGATCAAGCAGGAGGAGCTGGGGCCCAGGCCTCGAGGCTTCATCTGGTGTGGTGGTCTCTCTGAGCCCTGGAGGCCGGCCCTTGCGGTGTCCGAGGGCCCAGACCCAGGGTGCATGCAGTGAGCTAAGCCAGGTGCTCCGGGGAAGCCTGTGGCATCCTGGCGGGTTGGAAGGCTGAGCGAGAGCCCCAAAGAGCCCCACAACTTAATCCCCAGAAGCCATATAGGGTGTGGGGCACTTTGAAGATTTGGGGAAATTAAGGGTCTTGAGATAGCCCTGAACTCCCTGGGTGGGCCCTACCTGTGGTCACAGTGTCCCTCCAAGCGTGGTGGGGGGGCAGGGAGCTGGACCTCAGGAGCAGGGGACATGGTGACAGAGGAGGGGGCCCTTGGAAAGGCAAGGACCAGGTTCTTCCCTGGAGCCTCCAGAAAGAACCAGCCCCAGTGAGGCTGATTTGAGGCCTTGGACCTCCAGGAACTTCCCGGCCACAAAGTTTGTGGTGACTTGCCACGGTAGCAAAGGGGACAGACAGACTGGGTCGGTCTGGTTTTAATTGAAGAAGAACCTAGTCTGTGGAAGCAGGGAGCAGGCAAGGGCTGTCCCGAGGTCTCTGGGGGATGGGCGGGTCTGGAAGCCGGAGCCGGGCCTCAGGTGCAGGTGCCAGGTGGGGGTGTCCCAGGCCTGCGGGGGTCAGTAGAGCGCCACAGCTCATGCTGGACCCCATGGTCACTGTCCTCACCACGTGCTGGGGTCTTGCCTGCTGTCACGGCCGCCGGGGTTACAGGAAATTCCTCTGTACATATCTGCCGGGCACTCAGGGAAGGGTGAAGGGCACACTCCCCCAAGGCTTACCTCCTGGTGGGGAAGACAAAACAGCCAGGTGTACATAGAAAAAGGTGCAGTTTCTAGTAGTGACCAGTGTTGGGGGGAGTCCATGTGGCAGACGGTAACGTTTTGGATGAGCTGGCCCAGGACAGCATCTTGCAGTGCCCAGCAGGCATGAATGAAGTGGGGGGCAGTGCCCCATGTTTGAAGAGAAGCGAGCATGCGGGCCTGAGGGGCAGGGCCCAGGCCAACCCCTTGAGGGCTGGTGAGTCAAACCTCAGCCTGAGGCCTGGGGAGCTGAAGGTTCACAGCAGGAGCTGTGGGTCCCAAGTGTCGGGAAAAGTCTCTTTCAGCTGGAGTGTTTGAGCTGGACCCTCGTGGGCAGGAGAGGAGCAGGAGCTGAGGCAGAAAGCTGCCCTTTATCAGGGGTCAGCAGCTGGCTGGGACATGAACGAGAGGGGTCACGGTGATTCCGGGCTTCCCCAGGGCCACCTGCTAAAGGCGGCCAGCAGGGCCCAAGAGCAGCCTGTGGGTGGGGGGCAGCCTAGCAGGCCTCCCACGCAGGCTCCGAGATGCCCCGAGTAGCCATTCACTCTGCAAATTAAAGCGGCGAGCCAGTCGGCTTTGAGAAGACAGCACTGGCCTGCCTGCCCCCAGCACTGCTCTGATGGCCTCAGTGGGTCCGGTCTTGGAGTGACAAGTTGCATGCACCACGGAAGGGGCAGGATGCCAGGCAGGGGCGCTCACGTGTCACAGTGGCCTCCTTCCTGGTAACTTAAGATCAAACTTCTTGACTCAGAAAACTCAGACATGTGTTCTCACCACATACTTGAGATGCAAGGAAGGTCCTGAAGTTTAACACAAGCGGACGGTCATCTTGGGCTGAGCCTTCCATGTGAGTCCGGTTAACGCCAAACAGCTACTTTCAGAAAGAAAGAACCAAGGGATGGGCGTGGAGGAGAGAAGAGGCTGAGTCCAGGGAAGGGCGGAGGAGTAAGCAGCAGGGTGTGGTCAGCAGGGGCGTTACAGGAAGCGGGGGACACTGACTGGGAGAAGACTTGGTGGTGGCCTCGTGGGAGAAACACCAGCATGTGGGAAGAAGTCAGAATGGAAACTGCAGAGTCTGAGCCTGAAAGCAGCCTGCTCCTGGCACCAGGGGGGCTCCAGTGTCCCCCGTGGGCTCCACAGCCATCTGTCTTCTAGAGCAGAGTCACAGAAGCGGGTGCATAGAGAGCAAAGGGCAACTGGTGGGGGTGAGGGCAGAGTTCCTCACTTCCATCCCCTCGCCCTGCTCTGGTCCAGCACAGAGGACAGCGCCAGCATGAACACCCAGGCTGAACTGAGCATGCCTGCGGGTGGATTCCGTGGGGCCCAGTAGTGTGAGATCTCAGGGAGAAGAGCTGGGAATTCTGGTGTCCTCAGTGCACTGGTCCCAAGGAAGGCAGGTGTGTGTCTGCTAGCAGACCACCGAGATGCCAGAAATCCTGGAGTCATGCTTGCCTGGCTTCTGTCATACCTGGTAGACTCAGGATGGGGACGTGGTGAGCCCTGGGCTTCCCCATCCACACCCAAGGGTCTCCTCCAGGCTCCTCTTGAGGGACAGCCAAGTTCCCTCCTGCTGCCCTGAGCCAACCCCGAGACTGGTAAGCAGGGTCCTGGCATGGTGGGGTGGCTGCACCAAGGAGGGAAAAAATGAAGCAAGGCTTGGAGAGGGACCTGGGAGAGCAAGCCACCTGCCTGATTGGCTGTGTTCTTCTGAGGTTGGAGACTGCGGCAGGCGGAGAGAGCCAGGCTACCATGTCTACAGAGGATGTCTCACGTTCAAGTGGCTGGCGGCCTATGCCCCCAGGGAGAGCCATGCCTGAGCCCTCCCCTCACGCTCCACGGGGAATCCCTCACCTGGGGCCAGAGAACTTTGGGAACTATGTAAAGCCTTAGGAAAATGTGTAAAGATATCATCATCCACGCAACAGTGGGAAATACTTGTTAGATGCCCACAGGACTGATTTTATGGAGCTGTTACAACGTCTGTGATGCAAGATTCTGGAATGGCCACTTAGAAGACCTTGCTTTACTTCTCCCAGTTCTTCACACAAGCAGCTATGAATTTCCCTCCTCCATAGTATGCCATCATTAGCCCTCCTTTGTGTTTGAAAAGATAGTTATCTGTAATTATTTTTCAAGTACATATCACATTTCCAGATACATGTCTGTTACTAATGTAGAGGGAGTCACTACACACCCCCCCCAGCTGCTCCATCAGGGAGAAAAAAATACAAAACCAGGATTAAAATGACTATTTCAAGTTAATAAGTCATTCATGCCTTTTACAGTTAAGGTGAAGGGGGTTGAGCCATGTTGAAAATTAAATAACACAATTTTCTTAGCAAAGATGAGTATGAAATATTCTGTATTTCAGCCTTAGAATTGATCAGATCTCTAAATATCTAAGTATATGCATGTGTATGTGTGGTGTATGCATTACATGTGGCATTTTCTTAGTCACATGATTACCTCAGAATTGAGCATGTGACCCACGACAATCAAAAACGGTGTATACCTTGGGACCTTTGTTCATTTGCTGTGGAGGAAAGAGGAGGCATAGGGCTTGTAGGCTTCTGTGACCATGAGGTAACCCAGACT
The DNA here is from genome assembly GCA_032199065.1 of Smutsia gigantea. Classification (NCBI taxonomy): domain Eukaryota; kingdom Metazoa; phylum Chordata; class Mammalia; order Pholidota; family Manidae; genus Smutsia; species Smutsia gigantea. Next base: position 15,043 of record JAVSCE010002937.1, read on the forward strand.
ACAGCTGGAGCCAACAAAGGAGGGCAGAACCAAGAAAACCAGAAGAGAAATGAGACTGGAGCCCTGATCAGTCCAAGCCTGAAGTCCGTATTACTTTGGGACGTTTAGTCATGTGATCCAACCTATTCCTTTTATTGCTTAAGCCAGTTTGGTGCTTTTTCGTACATAGGAAAATCATCTGGGCACACACATGATCTAATTAACTCTTCATATGAACCCTAAAAATTAAGTGCAATTGTACCTTTTTCACAGATGAGGAAACTGAATATTGGAAGGTTAGGTAGCTTGACCAAGTTCGCACTGATGGATAGTAAGTGGAGAATCAAGAATCGAACTTAGTTCTATTGCCTCCAAAACTTGTGCCCTTAACCACTAAGACGTATATTAGACCCAAAATAACAGGTTTAGAGCTTTAGGCCAGATTACCTCTTCTACTCTCACTGGCCTGGAATATGCCATGCTAAAGATGTTTTCTTTCTAAAAATATCAGGAAGAGATTTTCTTATGAGTTACATGTGTTTGGATTTCAGGCTCCCTAGTAGCCGATGCCTCAAACATAAAGTGCTCAGTGAATACTTAGGGAGGGGATGTGTACTGCCTTCCAGCCCTCCCCCAGGGGGCCAAGGTTAGCGGGTCCTGGCCCTTCAGGCAGGGTTCTGGACCCTGGAGAACTATCATTCCTTTAAATCATCGTGGATTTGATGAAAGGTGTCTGCCACTGGACCTTATTTTCCTCATTTTTGTTCATGTTTTGGGTCACAGTGATAAAGACATGGCAGAGTGAGTCATTCTGAGAAGCGGAGATGGGGCTGAGCAGATTCCCAAGGGTAATTACAGCCTACTGACTCGCTGAGCAGGAGGCCTGACTCCCTAGTGCTTTGTGTTATCCGTTCATTACACTAAATGGACATACAGGGTATGTTTAATGGTTTTGGAAATGTTAATAGAATTCTGCCAAATGGCTACCTATGACTAATAGGGAGAGACATGCCTTAAAAGGATGTATTTGGAAAATATAATATTTTAAAATTTATGTTTCAAAGCATAGAGACACTTTCTCAGATCTTCCAATTGGGGTGGTACCATTGGCAAAATTAAAATTAGATTTTCATTCATTGAAAACAGTATGTTTGTAATTATTGTTCTTTGAGCATGATTAGTAGGTCTGAGGATATTTTTTATTCCTTTCCTGTCTACTTTCTTATAGTAATCTCCAGTCTCTAACCTAGAATATGTAAATAACTTGAAAAAGGATTCAAAGCAAGATAGCTGTACTGATTCTAGAAAAGGTAAATATTAGCTTCCCACTTCTTAAAGTTCAGTTATAACTCTTTATAACAAATGGATGTATTTCATCTTGGTAAATGTTATGAAGATAATGCAACGTTGTTCTCTTTGCTATTAGCTTTCATATGCTTTTATGGCCAAAGTTTTGCCAGCACTGTCTTTTAACTATAGTGATTGTATTTTGATAAATTACATAATATGAAAAAATTGGTTATATAAAACAATGTACAAAACTAACATACAAGATAGACTCAGGAGCAAGCAGCCATTTCTACCCTGGAGGCATCCATAAACTGTGTTAAATGCATTTCCAAGTGTGTGGCATCATGAAAAATGTAGCACACCTGCATAGGATTTTTAAATTATTTTTTTTTTGGTATCGTTAATCTATAGTTACATGTGCAACATGGTTACTAAACTCCCCACTTCATCAGGTCCCTTACAGTCACTGTCCATCAGCGTAGTGAGATGCTATAGAATCACTACTACTCTGAGTTGTACAGCCCTCCCCGTGCCCCCCCCCAACACTACATCTGCTAATCGTAATGCCCCTTTTCCCCCTTGTCCCTCCCTCCATACCCATCCTCCCCAGTCCCTTTCCCTTTGGTAACTGTTAGTCCATTCTTGAGTTCTGTGAGTCTGCTGCTGTTTATTTCAGTTTTTTTCTTTGTTCTTATACTCCACAGATGAGTGAAATCATTTGATACTTGTCTTTTTCGGCTTGGCTTCTTTCACTGAGCATAATACCCTCTAGCTCCATCCATGTTTTGCAAATGGTAGGATTTGTTTTCTTCTTATGGCTGAATAATATTCCATTGTGTATATGTACCACATCTTTATCCATTCATCTGCTATGGACACTTGGGTTGCTTCCATTTCTTGGCTATTGTAAATAGTGCTGCAATAAACGTAGGGGTGCATCTGTCTTTTTGAAGCTGGGCTGCTGCAGTCTTAGGGTAAAGTCCTAGGAGTGGGATTCCTGGGTCAAGTGGTATTTCTATTTTGAGTTTTTTGAGGTACCTCCATACTGCTTTCCACAATGGTTGAACTAATTTGCAGTCCCACCAGCAGTGTAGGAGGGTTCCCTTTTCTCCACATCCTCGCCAACATTTGTTGTTGTTTGTGTTTTGGATGTTGGCTATCCTCACTGGTGTGAGGTGGTATCTCATTGTGGTTTTAATCTGCATTTCTCTGATAATTAGCAACGTGGAGCATCTTTTCATGTGCCTGTTGGCCATCTGAATTTCTTCTTTGGAGAAGTGTCTATTCATATCCTCTGCCCATTTCTTATTTGCTTTTTGTTGAGGTGTGTGTTCTTTATATATTTTGGATGTCAACCCCTTATCGGATACGCCATTTATGAATATATTCTCCCATACTGTAAGATGTCTTTTTGTTCCACTGCTGGTGTCCTTTGCTGTACAGAAGCTTTTCAGCTTGATATAGTCCCACTTGTTCATTTTTGTTTTTGTTTCCCTTGCCCGGGGAGATATGTTCAGGAAGATGTTGCTCATGTTTATGTCCAAGAGATTTTTGCCTATGTTTTTTTCTAAGAGTTTTATGGTTTCATGACTTACATTCAGGTCTTTGATCCATTTTGAGTTGACTTTTGTGTATGGTGTTAGACAGTAGTTCAGTTTCATTCTCTTACATGTAGCTGTCCAGTTTTGCCAGCACCAGCTGCTGAAGAGGCTGTCATCTCCCCATTGTATATCCAAGGCTCCTTTATCATGTATTAATGGACTGTATATGTTTGGGTTAATGTTTGGATTTTCTGTTCTGTTCCACTGGTCTGTAGGTCTGTTCTTGAGCTAATACCAAATTGTCTTGATTACTGTGGGTTTGTAGTAGAGCTTGAAGTGCCTGCATAGGATTTTATCTGTATTAACTATCATGAGTTCTTTTCTTTGAATTGTGTCCTTGATGTGTGCCTTTGGGGGGGCAGCTAAGTCTTTCAGTGCTCAGGAAATTCCCACTGACTCGAGCCTCTCCTGCTGCCCCCTGTCGTCTGTGTTGGTTGGGCTGTCAGTTCATTCCCAGGGAGGATGCCACCGTCTGCATTTACCTTCCCTGATGTCATGCTGCACAGTTTGAAAAGATCACTTACTTTCTATACATTTATTAAATGAGGTGCCACACATTGGCGTAGATGCCTTGTGTGCTCATATAACCATTTCCGGATACCTTTTTTACATGACATTTACCATTGAGTATTATTGTTTGGTAGTAAAAGATTATCTTGAAATAGCAAGAAATATAATGAGTTTGACGTAAAGAAAAAAAAATAATGATTAGAAAAAGGTAGAAAGAAGGGCAAGAATAAGTGCTCAAGGCTAATAAATTATCTTGAAATATGTGCAGAAAGATATTTTCTGATTACGTGAATATTCCAGTTTGTGAACTCCCATTTTCAAATAACCACAGATGAATAAAATAGACTTGACACTAAAGCTTTTCTACATAAAATTAAGCTCTTGATAATTCAGAATATTCATTGTTTCAGTGTTCCTTGGTCACCAGTATAAACATCAAAAACTGGTCACCACTGCAGCTCTAACAATATTATACTGTGAGGTGGTGGGTCCTTTGGTAACCCTGACAGTAGATTTACATTAAGGATTTTCCATTTGTCTCATGTGCTGGAACCCCGTTTCCAGATACCTTACACAGAACTGCAGTACATGAAAGGCTGTGAAGAGCCACTCTGCCTGGGGATGGGAGGGTCTTGACCTCCCGGTGGCACCTTATTTCCCCTATGGGTCTGAGGCCAGGTCACAGGGCCCTAGGGTCCCAGAGAGTCCCAGTTTGAAAACGACCAGTCAAGACCAACATTTATCCACAGGGAGGAACTAAATAGCAGCCTGCTTATTTTTATCATCCCCACCCATCAGTCCCAGAGCGGAGGAAACAAAATACCCCGCCCCCCTCCCAGCAACTTTCCAGATGTCACCAGACATCAGCTGAATTTGGGCCCAAGCCTATTTTGTATTTCAGAAATTGTGCTTACAAGTAAAGTCCCAATCTTAAATGTAGTTATTCCTGTTTAGTTCATTTTTCTATTTTTAAAACATACCCTTAGCTTCCCGGTTGTTTAGATTTGGGAATAAACATGACTTTGTTCTAAATATGCACTAACTGTAGGAGCAATAGAATAAACAGGATAATTCCACATCTGTGAGGGGCCGAGGTGGAGGGCTAACGAAGTTGAGAAAGTTTTTTTTTTCTTGAAGAAGAGCAGAACTAGAAAGCAGCAGGGGAAAGTTCCATGAGGCTTTACAGCCATTAGACCCTTTTGCCAATTTCTGGAACACTGCCTGTGTCTGTGGTTTCCAGGCACCTTTGCTTTAATATGCCTTTTAGACCCCAAAAATAGTCAAAATATCGTTATTTTCTCTGAGCCCCCAAAGTTACTCCTGTTGACGTCTCCTGCACAGATGGAAATAACACCCAAGGACTGTTAAATCCCATGTGAGAATTTTGAGTCGGGCCTTTTTGACTTTGTAGCACCAACTCGGGTGAAGTTATGTTCATACAGAGATGTGGCCACCATACCAATAAGGTCACCCTCTCAGGGGCTACAAGTGGTCATTTTGACACCCCAGCTCCTGGAGTGTTTCCCCACCTCTAGGACACCTTCCAGCTGTGTGACTGTGCCCAGCCCATGGGATCCCCCACCACACATTCTGCCAAGGCCTCCTGGGGGCATGGTGGAAAATTCCAGTTTTTTTCCCCGAGAACTGACTCAGTTGCAATTAGGGGTGAGAAGAAGGTAGCGAGCCCCATTTCTTCAGAAATATATTATTAAGGTATCATTGGTATACAATCTTACAAGGTTTCACATAAGCAACATTGTGGTTACTACATTCACCCATATTATCAAGTCCCTCCACACACACGCCATTGCAGTCACTGTCCATCAGCGTAGTAAGATGCTATAGAGTCACTACTTGTCCTCACTGTGCTATACTGCCTTCCCCATGCCCCGCCCCCAGTATTATGTGTGCTAATCATAATGCCCCCTCTCCCTCCCTCCCCACCCATCCTCCCCAGTCCCTTTCCCTTTGGTAACTGTTAGTCCATTCTTGGGTTCTGTGAGTCTGCTGCTGTTTTGTTCCTTCAGTTTTGCTTCGTTGTTATATTGCACTGAGCATAATATCCTCTAGCTCCACCCATGTTGTTGCAACATCCACGTTGTTGCAAATGGTAGGATTTGTTTTCTTCTTATGGCTGAATAATATTCCATTGTGTATATGTACCACATCTTCTTTATCCATTCATCTACTGATGGACACAGATTGCGTCCATGTCTTGCCTATTGTAAATAGTGCTGCGATAAACATAGGGGTGCCTATGTGTTTTTGAATCTGTGATCTTGTTTTCTTCAGGTAAATTCCTAAGAGTGGAATTCCTGGGTCAAATGGTATTCCTAATTTTAGTTTTTTGAGGAATATCCATATTGCTTTCCACAATGGTTGGACTAATTTACATTCCCACCAGCAGTGTAGGAGGGTTCCCCTTTCTCCGCATCCTCGCCAGCATTTGTTCCGAGTCTTTTCGATGTTGGCCATCCTAACTGGTGTGAGGTCATTTGACCATTGTTAGATATTAGGTGATTTATGTTTCTATTATTGAATTGTAAGAATTATTTTTATATTCAGGACGTAGTCCCTTATCAGATACATTATCTGCAAATGTTTTTCTCATTTTATGGGTTGTCTCTTTGCTTTCTTGATTGTATTGTTTGCAGTGTAAGTGCCATAACTTTTGCGCCAACCGTAGCGTTCTACCAGGGTTTGCAGTCACCTGGGAAGCTCTTCATAGCCCTTCTTAGGCGCCTGGATTTCCAGCAGGGCACTGTGTTCGGGATGTTGGGCCACTTTTCTTGTCTGCTTTTTTTGTCTAATAAAGCAAGGAAGGTGAGGTGTCTCTTTAGCTTCGTTCTGCCACATGAGCAGGTAGGTGTATTTCAACAGAGTACATTTTAACTCTCTGGAAGCCTCAGGTTTATGGGTCTCAAAAGAAATAAGGTACAGATGGCTGAAGTATGACCAACTGAAATAAATAGTCTTGTACTGTGTTCACCATTTTATTTTCAAAAAAGGGCAGGAATTGTTGAAACTACAACCCTGGGCTGCCGCTCTAACAAAGGAGTAATGGAGAATCTACAGCGGGGCGCCCCCCTTGCTCCCATTCTTGGGGTGACCTTGGGCTGGCTTCGCTTTCCTGCAGATGCGCATCAGGTTCTGAGCCGGCAGCAGGGAGTCAGGGCCTGGACGCCAGGGACCCAATGGCAGGAGCGGAACCGAGCCTCAGGCTAAATTCACCTCCGCCTGCAGAGTACAAAGCTTTCGATTGGGGCTGACCTGTCTTGGGCAGGATAATACCTTTCTATCTCAACCATTGATCATGTATTTTCATTTCAGGTCTTATTATCACAGAAAGCAATCTTTTGGTTTGGTCGTCTCAGTGGAATTTATGTGGTATTTTTTTATGTCACCTTTGAAACATCCCAGTTGAATGCATAAAGAGGAGTGGTGAGTGTTCCCGGAGTGTATTTCTGTCTGAAGGGGCCCCCCACGCAGCCCTGTTACAGTTAGGGCCAGAGTCTATGTGTTAATTTGTGCTATAATGGCATATCACATTTTAAATGCCTTGATAGAAAGCATGATATTTTAAAACTTAAATAGGAACATCTACCAGAGACTTAAAAATTGATATTCTGATTGGGTTAAGCCTTAACAACTAATTCTAAATTCCAAGCCAGAACTTTAGGACCCCATATTTAATCTTCTCTTAGGCTAATTGATGACCTAAGGGTTACCTTTTAAGGAATACATACTCTAAGGAGACAACAATAATATTTTGAAATAATAGTGAATGTGGTAAGATTTACGTGTGTGGCATGGATCACGGTAGGAACCTACTGTAAATCTGTAAACCTGTAGGGCTTTTGAAGAAAGGGGAGCCTCTGAGGACCGGGCTGTCCCCTGGTGTGATGGATGCCCGGGCCGCTCGGGCGCAGGACCCAGGCGCAGGTGGCTCACCGGCCCAGTGCAGCGTCTGCCTGGCTGGGACCTTTCGAGAAAGCCTGCTTGCAGGTGGTTCTAGGAGAGGCAGAGGAAGGGGCGCCGAGTGAGGGGCCCTGAGCTGGGGGAGCCCGCGGCGGGAGGCCGCAGCCCAGTACGGGCGGTGGGGAGACCCCCTCGCCTGCGGGCTCGAGGCCCGTGAGCAACAGCTTGTCCAGTAACGACCACTGTGCTGCCCCAGACCTCACGCACCCTCCGCACCCTGTGTGACCTCACAGCCACCCCCGTACGGACTCAGGAGCTGGCCTTACCCCTGAGGGAGGCGCAGATGGCGAAGGGGCACTCCCGGGGTGGCCTGGCTTGCAGAGCAGCCCACCTCACTGCACCCCACCCCAGCCGGCCTCACCCCACCTCAGCAGGTACCCCGGACTCAAGCCCCCCGCAGCCGGTGCCCCCAGGGAGCTGTGCGCCACTCCACACGGTTACACACGCAGCTCATCCTTGCTCTTTATTTCCCTCCCTTTCTTCCCTCCTCCTCGCAGGCTTACTCTAGACCCCCAGATACGTCACATAAGCAATACTGTGCTGGGAGAAATTGTAAAAGGAAGACATTTTTCTTACTCATTATTTGTGAATTGTGATGTTCCCATTTAAGTCAACTCTGAAACGTCCAAACACAATCAGTGACTTTAAAGCAGTTGTTCCCTAGACAATTTCTACAAACCACATCTAAAAGCCAGAGCTGTCTGTGAGGGGGTGAGTGTTACTGCACACGTGTTCTGAATAGCGCTGCTCACAGTTAAAGCTCCAAGTTTTCAATGTTTTCATGGAGGGGTAGGAAGAATGGCACTTTTCTTTCTCATAATCACTTCTTCCACCACTGAATGTCTTGGCATCTCATTCTGCTCACGCTCTGGTCCTTCCCCTTCACAAACTTTTGAAGGGGGCTGCATAGGGACAGTCGGAGAAGTCCTCAGCTACAGCCCCTCCTTCCACCAGGTGTGCGTGGTGGTCGCCCCATTTTTGCCACAATACCATTGGCTGCTGCTGGTTTGGTGGGTGTTGGAGGTGGTGCTGGTCTGTGCATCCTCCATCATCCCGACATTACGTCCTAAGCAGCAGGGTGAGGGAGTTCAGTGGGTGATCTGGGCCCACCTGTCCCAGCCTCCACCACACCGAGGGTCCCCTTCAACTTGCCTGCATCTTTCAAGGTGCCCTTCCCACTACAAGCGTAGGACGATGGGAAGACCCATTGATAAACCCTCCCACAGCATCCCAGGAACTCAGCTGTCTCATGTAAGCCCTTTAACCAGGTGTCCTCAACTCCAAAGGGAATTTGGGCTGTAGCTGTCCCAATGCCGATCCCATTTGAGGCCAAATGAAGCTTTGGAGAGCCCTCATTGATACCAACCCCAGGTGTTCCTGGTGGGTGAGGAATTGGTAGGAGCGTCCCACCCACCTCTGTGCTCTGAGTACATTCAGTTCTCGAGTACTTACTGAGAAACCCAATCTTTTCAAGTGCCATGGCCCACGTGAGTCAGGGACAGAGGTGCAGGACCTCAGCATGGCTTGCTTTGTCCCTCAGAAACCACACTGTGGATTGCAGAGAGATGCCGGGTAAAGGGAAGGCTCTCCCTGGATCTAGGATGTCCACTTCACGATATCCTGGTGCCTTTCTGTGCTAGGGGCTTACATCAGAAGAGCTGAATATCAACAGCCTAAATAGATGAGCAGGAACGTTTATCTCTCCAGACGCTGAGATCTCTCTGTCTCTGAGAACTATTCCAGGGAGGTCCTTGGTACCCCAGAGCAGTACCTTTCTCCCCAGACTTCCACAATCTGGCTAGCCCATTGCTCTAAAGAAAACCCTCAATTCAACAAATTGAAAAATTGGCTTGACTCCTTAAATTTTTTTTTATGAACTACTTCAGACATATGTACAAATTAAAAAGTACTGTAACAAGCACTAGGTCCCCATGATTCAGCTTAGGAAATAGAACATTATCTAGTCAGCTGAATACCCATCTACAATTCCAGGATCTCCTTCCTGTTCCTCGCCCCCAGAGGGTACCACTGTCCTGGGTTTGATGTCCTCATCCCTATGTATTCATATTTTTTCATATCTACTAAAAACTATGTAACGTTGCTTTCATGGCTTACGTGTTACACGAATAGAGTCACTATAAATTTTTCTGTGTTTGGAATCACATTGTAGTGCAACTTGCTGTAGCATTGATGGGATGCATCCATGGCCGTCAGTACAGCTTAGTTCATGTGTCTGCTTCTGTGTAGTATTTGCACTCAACTACAAATATTCGTTTGTCGGGTCTCCTGTGGGTGGGCGCTGTTTCCTTCTGTTTTTCTCTGCAGTGCCGCTCTATCTGACTTGTCCCTCCTCGTGCGTGTGGGGGTGGTGGTTTCTTGCATACGTACCTGGGAGTGAGATGACTGGGTTGTACAGCGATCTTCAACTTTACTAAATATTACCAAATATTTCTCCAGATTGGTTGTGCTATACACCCGACTAGCAATAGACTCACGGTCCTGGGCTTCTCATCCTTACCTCTTGTGGGGTGTCAGAAGTTACGTTTCTGCCCACCTGCACGCGAGCCGGTCTGTCCTGCAGCTCCCACTCACGCTCCCCCATGACCGGTGTGGCTGGCACACTGTCGTGTCCTTGGCCCTTGGTGGTTCTAGTTCATTGCCCATTTGTGTAATTTTCCTGGTCACCTTAACTCTGGCTCTTTAATTGATTCGGGAGTTTATTATGAATTCTGGATAATAATTCTGCATCAGTTACATGTACTATAAATAGCATGTAGTATGTGACCTATCAGCCTCTTTATGCAGAAGTTTTACAAATGTAGCTGAATCTATCAGTCGTCATCTTCATGGTTTGTTTTCTGTGTTAAGAAATCTGTCCTTACTCTGAGGTCAGAAAGATGATCTGTTTTCATCTAAAAAATTTTTAAATTTTATTTCTAACATTTTGGCCTTTAACTACTTGAAGTAAATTCTTTGTATAATCTAAGACATGGAGCTCATTTTTCGTGTGTCTTTTTAAATAAGATAACTGATTTTCTCAACCCTGCTTATTTAAGTGTCCAGCCTTTCTCCACTCGCCTGCCTGGCCACTGGCACATTGCAAGATTCCCTGGAAGGATCGAGTCTATTTCCATTCCATTTGTCTAACCTTTGCCAAAACCATGCTATCTTACTACTGATTTAAAATAAGTCCTATATCAAATTCATGTGTTTACTGCCTTCTCATTGTTTCTCTTCAATACCAGCTTGATATTCCTGGTGCTTTGAGACAGCTTGTCATTGACACACTCTTTAACCTAATTGGATTAACTTCCAAATTAAGTAAGATATTTTATTTGGGAGTGTTTTATGAGTAGTGGAATGTTATATAGGTTTAAGTTGTAGATATTCACATTATGAAATGTTGGGATTTACATTGTGTTAAGTACATTTTTATGTATTACACATATCTGCTAGTATATAACTTACAAATGGACAAATATGGCTTGATTTCTTATTACTTTCTCTTTATAGTGTCCTATAGCCTGTGGGTGCTCAATAAATATTATCTGCATGGAATTATCAATCAGGCTCAAGGTAGACCAGTTAGCTGGTTTGTTGTTGTTCTTATTTCTAATCCTTTGTTTATCACCATCTTTTTGAGGAGAGGACAAAAGGTTTTTTTGCTTTTTTTTTTTCCTTTGGAGAAGTACTGGATGCACAGTGTATTTTAATAAATTGCTCCCAGTGTCTACTAGGCAAAAGCCAGACATTTCAATAGGAAGAATATAAATGGCTGCAAGTTTGAAATTTAATTTCCTACTGACTTTGATAAGACCATTTTTCAGAACACATTTCTATTGACTTTGTGAAGTAGCTTTTGCACTGATTTCTGCACATTAGAAATTTTGCTTCACTTTAAAAAGCCTACATGAAGTTTTATTGTTTGCTCCTGAAAATGGAGTAAGTACAGCAGCTTTTATGCTAAAATTATAATTTTACTCTCACTCATTTATTCAACCCACCTTTGGGCATGATATTCTTGTAGGTGCTTATTCAAAGATTAATTAGGCATGTTACAGGCACTACAGGATCTTAGCTCCAAGAGTGAGAGAGATGCCTGGATTCCTAAGGCAGAATGTCAAAGAGGAAGTGTTAGATGAATTGGGGCTGGAAAGTCACACCTGCCTGGAGGGACTCATTCATCCCTTCATCACACAAGTCGCTTCGGAGCTTCTGCAATGTGCCAAGCACTGCCTTGGGGGAACCGACAGAATGAGGCAGAAACAGTCTCTGGCCTGGGAGCACACGGTCTGCTCCGGAAGACTGGCATTGAATTTGCAATCTGAATCCTGGGAGGCTGAGGCAGCGTAGACAGTGCCATGGCACACGCACTGGAGGATCTGTGTAACGGGTGGCCAGGAGGGCCGCCTGGAGGGGATGCCAGTTGCTTCTGGGCTTGGCAGGTGAGTGACAGGCAGCGGGCAGTTGCCGTGTGGGAGTAGAGACCGATGAGACCAGCAGAAGCTGAAGTGGAAGGAGTGTGCCTAGGAGGAAGAGTAAAGGTAGCTTCTTGGATGTCACCTGACCTGTCCAGAAGAGACTCAAGCTGTCATCAGCCTGTTTCATGTAATAGTCGCTATTGTTACCGCATTGTTGGGCTCATACTGGGCTAAAGAACTGTCATCCATCACCTTTGACATCAGCTTCTCATATAAGGTGTTCTCAGCTATCCTCAAGGCTCCAGGCCTGCAGTTTACAGAATCCACCTTTCTAAACCCTTGGCCTGTTTTCAATCCTTGGTATCAGTTCAGCTGCTTCACAGATCACGGGGAGGGAGTCTTCAAGTGCCAATCGCTGAGCAGCCACAGCCCCTGGGTGAGCGGGTGCAGCGCCCTAGCTGTGTGGGTGACCTGGGCCATGCCTGTACACCTGCTCACAACCATCCCTCCCCGCAGGCCCTACCACCTGGGAGTGGGCCCGGGCAGCTGGGAGCGAGTGCAGGATGGAAGGAGAAAGACAGGAGAAACGCTGGGTGCTTACCCACTGAAAGCCCCCTTTGGATGCTGCAGAGTCGAGCAGGGTTGGGGCATGATCTCTCATCCCTGCCTCCACTCTCCCAGAGAAAACAGGCTGCCTTTTCCTGACGCAAGAGGAGAGAGTGCTGTATAAACAGAGACGCAGAGAACCAAATGTTTAGAGTTTTTTACCCACACAAACCAACCGTGATTTAGTTCATGATGAGCAGATTCCAGGTTGTTTAACCATAAGTCTTGAAGGTCAGAGTGTCATCTCACTCCAATTCTCGGTCCAGAGCGGGCTTTGAGAACGCAGCAGCTCAGAGGGCAGCTTGATGTTTCCTTCCTTAGTTTCCCCGGCTGGTCTTCATTTTTGAGAATCCAGTCAGTTTTGCAAACCATTCAACCTGTCTATAAGCATCTCAAAATTGTTTCTGTAAGAGCATCAGTGCCTCCAAGAAAATAAAACCACTCGGCTTGTCCCCACTGCCTCTTGCAGGGAGGATGGATTGCCTCCAGCAGCCGGGGCCAGGCTTCAGGGAACCAGAGTCCCCGTCAGGGAGCTCCCTTGAGGCCGGAAGCCTGCCTTCCCCTGTCGTCCCTCCCTCCCTCCTGAGAAGTGTTTGGCTGTGATGATGGCTGGGAGGCGCCCCTGGAGAGGCGGACCATCGTCCACTGTGACAGCAGCCGTCTCTGGGACTCCTCCTAAGCCCATTGAGGTGGGAGCTGAGTGGGACCCTTAAGAGGGAGAAAAGTACCATTTGCACAAAGGCTCTGCCAGCTGTGTGATGGCTGTGGCTCAGCTGCGGGCCCAGTGCTCCACGATCAAGCAGGAGGGACTGGTGGGAGAGCCAAGCAGGGGGTGCGGCAGAGAGCAGCCTGGACAGTCCCCCAGCCACTGGCCCTGGGCCTCTGTCCTCTCCTGGGCTTGTGCCCTAGGCTATTTCTTGTCTCTTTAGTAGCTTGAAAGGGCCGTTTTGATGCCACCCGAAGTGCAAATGTTGGTTTTTCCCGCATTATCTAGCAGGGCATCGACCTTGCCCACCCAGGACCACTGCACGCACTTTGTGAACTCACTTTAATGGGACTTCCCTGTTTGTGGTGCCACTGTGCACCAGTCTCTTCCCCACTTCATCCCAGGAGGAGGACTCCCTCTTTCCCACCCCCAGGTCCCCTGCTGGTTTGCATTGCCTTCCATCCCCGTCCCCACCTGCTGCAGGAGCTCACGGCCCGGGTTACCCCAAAACAGTCCTAGGGCTGCCAGTTGGTTTCTCTTGGCCCCTGCGCCCTGCTCCCTCCAGGGCAGCCCAGCCCGTGCCTCCCCTTACCGGAGCCCTTCTCTGGACCCACATGTGGCTGCCCTTGCCTCAGAGGTCACACTGGTCCTGATCTGCTGGCGGCTCTGCCCCTGACCTTGCTGCCTCGGGGCACATGGCCTCAGTTCTCTGCTGTCTCTGAGATCTTCCTCCGTCTGGTCCTCACCTGCGTATCCTTGGTTTGGGGATGGGGGTGAGCACCCTGGTACCTAAAGCCGGCTGTCCTGCACAGCCCCGCCTCGTGCTTCACACCGTATGCATCTGTGGAGAATTTACACAGTCCCCAGAGCTCCCTGTGCCTTCAGAGAGAACATCGCAGAGGGCACCCTCCCTGCCATTACCCCACATCCAGCTCCGTGTTGGCTCACATGGCATTTACCGGAGAGCTCAGACCCCCTTGTTCTGCTTCACTCTCTGGGCTGACCTTGTTTCCGCCTTTCCCCGGCCATGCTCCAGCTGGGAGGCCGTTCCTCCTCCAGGCCGTTCTTGCCCGCCGTCTCCAGAGCAGTGTCCCTGGCTTGGCGGTGCTGTTCACGTATTTTAAACTCATCAGATCCCTTCCCTTCCTTGTAAGGTCTGAGACCACTGACTGTTGGAGGATTTCTTCACCTAGACCCCGGCTCACACATCCAGACTTTTTTTTAAAGCTTTTTAAAATTGATTGAATACTGTTCCAATAAATGCTATGTCTTCATCAAAGCACAGATTGCACGAGTGCAAAACATTTCTCTCAAGATCATGTTAGGTGGTTCTCTGAGACACGTGGGACAGGTTTCCCTAAGGAGACAACTTCGGAGAAGTGTGGGTCTCAACGTAGTCAAACAGATAGGCTTTTGAGAGCTTACTAAGATTCCTAGAGGTTACTAATGTGCAAAAATAAGTGCCTTCATATCAACAGCAAAACAAACCCAGCTGTGAAGGGCCCACTTTTCTGTGTTTCAGAGAAGAGAGCCTTATAACTGAACATTTATCTGGGGCGTGAAGTTCCAAGGAGAGGCCTCAGCCTTGAGCACCCCGGACACAACCTGGCCTTAAACCAATGCTTTTGGAATTAGGACCCAGCATCACAGAATTTTAGCCTCCAGAGTGCAACCTCTTTGTGTCCCAAATGAGAAAATCAAGAGCAGGAACTTCGGCTGAGGTCACAGAACTAGTTAATTTTAAATCTAGTACTAAATTCCTGGACCCAGTTTCCAGGCTTTGCCTCTTTTAGTTCTGTATTCCTTTTGTTTATGTAGCTCACTAAATATTGACTAGGAATAACGTTGGTATTCTGAGAGCCATGTGCTGCTCTTAACAGAAAGCCATATAGAAGCAGTATTTAAGGACAGATTTTTGAAAAATCCATGTCTGTGATGGAAGATTTTTTTTTTCATTTGACAATTTTTTGTTAAGATTTTTTTCTGGTTTCTAAAATAACACATGCTGACAGTAAAAAAAAAATAGAATAAAAGAAAAACTAAATCTGAAATCTCTTGCTTCAAAATAACCACTTTAATTTTTGGTGAGGCTCCACTGGTCTGTATACATATTTGTGCAGTTGTCAAAAAATGTATCACACATCCTAGACACTGCTTCAGAATCTGCTTTTGCCCCTTACCAGTATGTTTTCAGCATTTTATCTCTCAATAAATATCCCCTACAGTCAAAAATAATGATTACACATCAATAAAGTAGGCTTTATTTAATTTTCCACTTTTAGCATTGAATTCACCTCTGTTTTATTATTAAAGACACCATGGTAAACAGTCTTGAACATGAATTGTCCATACATCTTGTATTTTCATAGGATTAGTTCTCAGAAGTAGAATGTTCGGTTGTACACAATTAGTTACATTTGCAATAGTGTTTTCTGAAATTTTTACCTTTCTGTACTCTCAGAACATTTAATATCCTCATTTTATTACTTGCGACAGTTTGATACATTAAAAATGATACATTCTTTAATCATCAGTGAACTTGAAATTTGTTCCTCTATTGTTTAGCCTTTGCCATTTTTAATTGAGCTATTTTCTTACTAATTTGTAAGAACTCTTTACATATTAAGAATGCTAGCAGTTTGCCTTTTGCAACTGTTTTTTTAAAGACCAGATTGCCTTTTGCCTCCTTTTGTGGAATGTTTTGATATAGGTAAGTTTCAAATTTAACGTTACCAAATCTATAAATCATTTCCTTTATAACTTCTCCCTTTGCTTTTATACTTAAATAAGATCTACATTACTCTTCAGATTTAGGGAGATGTCCCTTACATTTACATTAGTTATAATTTTGTTCTTTTAACCCTTTATCACTATGATCCCAGGTGTTCGTGTAGGGTAATGTGAGACCACATCTTGTTTTGGAACTACGTTTACATGTACCCACAATTTTAAGTGGCTTTGTCACATGCTTTTTTTCGATTTTACTTCACTTTCTACTCTATTCTGTTATAGTCATCTTTCTCTTTTAGCACTGGTCTAACCTTTAAAGTAGTTTTCTTCCGAACACTTAGAATTCTCTTTCAGGTTCCAAAAACACACCTGGATTGGATTTGAGTTAAAATAAGCCCATTAGTTATTCAGGAGAATGAGCGGTAAAGGCCCAGTGTCTTCTCCAGAGCCCTGACATTGCACCTGCCGCTTTCCTCCACTCACCCAGGGCGCCAACCCTGCTGCCCTTCCACCTGGGTGCTTTCTCACAGAGCCTCTGCCGGTGGTCAGCTCTGAGGCCCTGAGTGACTCGACCCACTTGTTTTGCCCTCTCGTGTGATTATTGTTGCAGCGAGGTGTTGACTTAGGTTCAAAATACTTTCCTTGGAGATTTGTGGCTCTGCTGTTTCTGTTTCAGACATCTAATTGTCCTTTGTTACTGGTTCATACTCATGAATAAATGAATATAATTAGGAGAGGTTGCTGGTATGGTCTGTTCTCCCAGCAAGGCCGTTCCTTCCATAAGGGAGGACATGTTGAAGGGCGCTGTTCTCGTAGAGCGCAAGGCCAGCAGCAGGTATAGGGGGCTCCCCGGGTCGCGGGAAAGAGCACTTCACCTGGAGGCAAACGCTTGGGTGCAGATCTGTACCCGTGGCTACCGCCTGCCTCCCCCACCCCTTCTCCTCCCTCTCTTGCCTGTCTTGCCAGATACAGGGATGCATTACCGTTTCGACCTGCTTCCTCCTGGAATATTGGCCGCTGCGGTGGGGTGGTCAGGAACATCGGCTCTGGGGCCTGGGCTCAGATTCAGCTGCCCGTGTACTAGTGAGGTGAGGACCTGGCAGGCTTCTGTTCCCTGGTGCAAAGCAAGAGGAGCAAACAGGCTCACTCAGAGGTCATGCCAGTGTGTGGGAAACGTGTAGTGGCCCGTGACGGTTGCTGTCCTGTGGTATGCCATGGCACCCACACCTGGCCCTCCTTTCCCTGGTGAGCAGGCTCTGGTTTCAGCTGGAGGCCGCCCCTCCTGTTGCTGTGTGTGGCTAATCACTTATCCTGTTGATTTCCCGGGACCCAGCCTGCTGATTATAATCTTTGACCCTTTGGTGCCCGGGGAAATAGTTCTTTTTCTGCAGATGTGTAGCATCCGTTTCCCTGACCAGCTGGCACCGTGTGTTTCCTACCTTCCAGGATCTCTGACTTTCTGACCCCCTGCACTATCCTGACTGCTTGTCCTGCAAGGGTGGGGGGGTCATTAATTTTTCTATTAAGTACGCCTTCCATCATTTTCCCATTTTCTGAGCTCTGAACTGTTCTGTGCACGACGCTCTGTGCCTTGTAGCAGATCATCAGTCCCTTCTATTTGGGTTTGGTCGTGGTTCTGTTCTGTGGGGCTCATTCACCACATAGACCATAGACAAACTCAGAAGCAGTCGTGATGGGTCACTGGGGGGTGTTGGTCGACTGGCGATGTGTCGCTGAAAGTCACAGTGTTTGCTATGTGCTGGCGTGGTGTCCAGTGGCTGTCATAGCAGACAGCCCCAGACGGGCAGCTTAAACAGACACCTGTCCTCATGGCTCTGGGGCCAGAAGCCTGAAGTCCAGGTGTCAGCAGGGCTGTGCTCTCTCCAGACCATCTCAGGGAGGATCCTTCCTGCTCCAGCTTCCGGGGGCTCTGGGTGCGCCTTGGCTTGTGAAGTATTGGCCTCACCTCTGCTCTGTCTCCATGTGTCTGCCTTTACATGCCTGTTTACGAGTCCACCAGTCGTATGGGATCAGGGTCCACCTAACTGGTTCAGCCTCATCTTAACTAATTACATTTGCAGTGACCTTATTGCCAGATAAGGCCACATTCTCAGGGACTGGGGGGTAGGACTTCAACATTAGTTTTGAGGGGACACAGTTCAACCCATAATACATACCAGCTACCATTTTGAAAATGTTTCTAACAAATACAGTGTGCATGGGCCTAGCATCCCCTGGGTCTGTAGGAGGCTGGTAGAACATCCCCTGCTCTCAGTGGGGAGACTTGGTGACACTCTGATGTGCCTCTCAGCACAGCCTGCTCTCTGCTCCATCCTTCTGAAAGCACAGGAGCCAGTATTGAGAGCTGCAGGTCCAGAGTTTCATGTCTAATGGACCTTTTGGCGCTTATTACCCATGACTTTAAAAACAGTGAAGGTGAAATGAAAGACCCAAGGATAGAACAGCATTGTTTGCAGCTTTCCTATGAAACACGACTAGTTTCACTGATGTCTAGTGTACAGGCATAGCCCCTGTTGGGACTAGAGTAGATTCAGATGGCGGAGGCTGGCTCCTTGGGCCAGGGAGCTAGGCTGGTGGCTGGCTCGGGTCCAGGGTATTGTGTAATGGAAGTAATTTAGAGCACTGTTCACAAAGCCACCCGCTTAGTTGAGCAGCTATGCAGACTCATCCTGCCTATTCTCTTGCTTTCTTCCTGTGAAAATGAGCAGAGGTACGTGGGGGCAGGGGGGCACCCAGCCCCCCAGCTCCTGTTGAGTTGTCTCCTGCACTGCCTGTGAGACATAACGGGTTCAGGTGGTAGAAGGCGATCAGCCCCATTCCCAGTATTTTCATTTCAATCTGACCACCTGTTTCCAGAAAGCCTGGGCACTTTTTTAAAGCCTTAACTTTTGAGCAAGTATGACAACCAGCATCCTTGAGAGGCACGTTACTAGTTCCACCATGATTCATCAAAGGCTTTGGACTTTGTTCCTCCCGACCTGCACGGGGCGCCCTCCTAGGCTCCCTCAGCCACCCCGTCCTCCTCCTACCTGGCCATGAGTCCTAGGAAGTGGCCAGCGTGTAGCTCTAGGTGCCTGTGCAGCTGAGCTCACAGTGAGCAGGGCTCTGCCAGCTCCTGGCTGAGTACACAGCCCGTGTTCACCATGCTTGGGGCCCTGGGCATCCAAGAACCCCAAGTCCATTATCGGGGCCGCAGTGGAGGCCCCAGGCTACAGGGTATCCCCTCAATCTCTTCACAGTAAGGTGGCCAGCTGTGGGAAGTGAGGTCTCGGGATCCAAGCTGCCTTCCAGTGTTTTCTGCAGGGCTGTGAACCATGCATACAGAGCTACAGGCCACAGAGGGAAAGCTGCTCGCGCGCTGAGCACCACCCCGGCTGCGTGGGAGGCTGGAGCACCTTGGCCACCTGATGGAGGGCCACAGCTTGGGGTTCTCAAGAGGGGACAGCAAGGGGTGTCTGTGCTGGTGGGGACAGAGGGGTCTTCTGAGACCCAGAGTGATCCAGTCACCCACCCGGAACCTCAGGGACTTGCTGTTTCCTCACTGGAAAATCTCCTTGAGCAGCCACCCTGTGGCAAGCCTTATAGGTGGGGCTTTGAATACCTCTTTAAAACCTTAATTTTTAATCGTCAAAACTATCTCACTGTAAGTATCATCGTCCATGTTGCCCTAATGAGAAAGTAAGCTGAGAGAGGTTCACCATTTATTTAAGTTTCCATGGCTGGAAGGTGGTGGAGGTGATGGAATTCAGCTGAGGCATGTTTGATTCAAAGACTAGTTTTCTCCACAGAGTGACATGCCTCTGGGCCGGGTGGTGCTAGGGAAGGTGCTGCATGCACTGATGCACGTACACTCGTGCACATTCCACGGAAAGGCTTGGTTCTGTTGCTTCCCTCTGACCATGGAGCAAGCCTTCTGGAGGGCTCTGTCCCTCTTTCCAAACCTCACCCCAAAGCAGCCCCGGGTGGAAGGTGAATGGGATGGGGCTGAGTTCCTGCCATCTCCCCAGAGCACCTGGGTTGCTTCAGGTCTCCACTAGGGTTTCAGATTGGGGAGCAAATGAGAAATGAAGGTGCCTCCTGTTTCTTTAGGACAAGCCCACACTTACTGACATGGTCTAAGGACAAAGGACAAGTGTGATGAGCTCTGCAGTTTCCCCTCTCACCCCTCAGGACACCACACAGGGCAGGGTGTGGGTCCCAACATGCAGGGAAATGAGAATTTGTGAAATTGTACCATATGTGACATTTCTCAACACCACAAGAGCTGGGAGAAAGACTACTGAAAAGTCCCTTAAGACCAAACCTCTAGTTTTATCATCTTCAGGTTGGTTTTTTCAGCTATGCAGGCTCTCCATTTATAATTCTGAATCTGTTCATATATTATGCTTATTTTATTATTTGCTTTCTTAATTGTTTGCTACAGAAGCATAATCTATTTAGAGGAAAATGTCCATATTGTATCAGATATTCAGGAGTAATGGTCATGCTCATCACAAGTGACACTTGGGGGCCTTTACCGTGTGCCAGGCAGAGCTCGTGTGCCGCTCACGGAAGCCAGTTACGGTGGGCTCGGCTCCTTCTACACAGGCGGGGACGGGGGTCGAGTGAGGCGCTTTCCTCGTGTCACACGCTTGGGAGGCTGGGTGGTAAGGAGACTCGATTTGGGTGGTGTGCCACCCTTGCAAAAGCAGGTGTGAATCTCAAGCTTGTGCTCATTTACTCTTCAGGAGCTTTGCCCCGTGCCGTGCCAGGTGTGAGCTTAGAAGCCGGGCTGACCCGGCGTTTCTCGGACCTGCAATTACCAGGGGCCCGGGCCTTGTCGGTGGGTGTTTTAGTGCAGTGTGGTGTGTGATAGGGCCATGAGCTGATACAAGAAAAATTCACTTGTTGCTCAAGTATTAGCTCTGTCAGGGCCCCAGTCAGGGGCCAGTTTTCCTCCTGCTGATGAGTCGAGTTCCAGGCCCCTTCATCCTCCACAGCCCATGACCTGGAGCTCCTGCATTCCCCGGGGGAGGGGGCAGAGGCTGCCGGAGGCCTCGCTGTGAAGAGGCGCATGTGCTCTCCTTCCATTGGCCGGCCCGGCCACGTGACCGCACCTGCCTGGTTTCCCCCCGCCCTCTGGGCTGTCTTCGCTGTCCACCCGTGGCAGAGAAGATGGGTTTCTGTTCACAGTGCTCGAGGGAATTTGACTTGGTGTGTAACTGATTCACATTAAATCTGTCATTACCTCAGGAAAAATCTTGGTAATTCTATGGAATAGTTCTTGGGTCTTGTGAAAAAATCTTTTGATACTGTTTTTCATGTCAACAAATTTCAAAATTAGGTTCTGCACTTGATTGACAGCTAGACATAATGGAGAGCTGTAACTCATCAACACAGGCGTGCGAGCATCCTCAGTTCCTCCTCCTCCAGAGGAAAGGAGTCCTGAGACTCTAAACCAGAGCGCATGGGACGGAGTGTGCCCAGTGGGATGCCCTGATCTCCCACCCCTGGGAGCTCACTACCTCGCATGCAGCCGGGCTGTATCCCCTTGCCTGTAGCCCAGGACATTCTGGGCGGGGGGTGGAAAATGGGCTCATTACAAGCTGGTTTTGGAAGCCAAGCCCAGAGCCCACACCTTTGCAGGTAATCTGCATGTGTGTGCCCGGCTTCCAGAGGGGCAGAGAAGCCCAGAAGCCTGTGGGTTTTCTCATCAGTTGCCATAGTAGAAATCTGTGTCTCTAAGACACACTGGTGTGCCACCCCCTCTGATGATCTTAAAATATCCCTAGATTGAATCTTTAGTCACTGATATGTAAACCACAAGTTCTGCCAAATGTTTGAGTTTCTGGACTAGTACCACATTTCAAATAGATCATTCATGATCTCAGAGATCCTGTTAGAATGGTTTTTGTGTTACAGCTCTTCAAAGAATTTATTTACTGACAACTTGCCATGGCAGTGTAACTCTTTTGTCTCATTTAAACTTTCAGTTGGAATTACTTTAAGGTGGAAAAGAATGACAAACACAATCACACTCACATAAGAAAGAGCAAATCGGGGTACACTGTGACAGTCTGTCGTTTGCATACTAGAGGGCTATAGCTCCCGTAGAATTCCTGGGTATTTCTCATTTATTAATGGTGACATAACTATGGTATGTCCTGGCTATAAAATGGATTTTCCAATGTTAATTTTATTTGCCCTTAATTGGAGTGTCTCTGTCACCACTGGGTGAGGTTATGGAATTACTATAAATAAAACTAATGTAGTGACTGTTTCCCTGGAAGCCATGTCACCATTCCTGTGGAACATTTGTGGAAGTGAAATGCTGGAGAAAAATGCAAGAACCAGTAAATTTGTACATTTTTTGCTTGAACAGATTCATTCTTCATTTTGCATGGTGCTTCCTGGGCAGAAACATCCCTGGCCACTCAGAGAAGGAAGCCCAGAATCTTGTGATATTTGCATCTCTGTTGGCTGCCTGAGCTTATTAAAAGGATCCAAAAGGCATTCGGTGGACTTGGCTTTAGTTTTTTTCTGACATAAAGGCCTGTGAAAACATTTCTCAGAGGCGTCTGTTTTTGCCATGTCTAGGCCACGGACGAGACAGAGTCTGGTGCCTGCCTGAGTGTCCCCTGCTGCCCCAGTCACTAAGAAGAATGTGCAGGACTCCCAAGCCCTTCATCACCTCTTTCTTCCAACCACTGGTTTCCCTTCTGCACTTGAAGTTGTGCAAGAACATTGTGAGATGTTTAGTCACTTAGCTTTTTGGGAGGCAAGATGGAGGGGTCACTTTGGTAGGCCAAAGGTGACCCCATGGTGGTCTTGCAACGACGTGGGTGTGCAGACCCTGTGACTAGCGCTGGATACACCCACAGATGGGAGCCGCATGTGTTCTAAACAAGCATAGCTGAAAGTCAGTGCTTTTAGCTCACCAATAGCAATCTGGTGGTTTCCAGGAATTAATTATGTATACTATAACATGAATCTTTGAAAAACATTCAAATTTAGAATAAAACTTATCGAGTTGCTTTATCTTAATTAGAATTGATGTTGAAATAATTGTTTTTCCAAGTTCAGTATGCTTTAATTCTGTTTTTCCCGTGATTTTTTTTTATGAATAAAAGAAGCCAACAATCAAATTAAGCTAAGTTGAATGAATTTCAAAGTAGGAGAAAGCACAGAGGGTAAAAATATAGGGAGGTATTTTTACTCAACCTTTATCTTATTATCTGCATCAAATTATTTAAAAATTCGTTTTAAAACCAGCATATCCTCACGCTGTTGTATTTTATAGCCTTTACCATTCAAGAGATTTCCTACTTGGTAAATTGGATGCATAATGGCATTTTTTTAAACATAAAAGCTTGTCAAAAGTTATTTCAAAGTATACTGGCTTTTTCAGTTAAGCTGGAAATCACATCTAACATTGTCAATGGAAATTTCATTACTGTTTTTGGCATTCTTCCATTGGGAAAACAAATGCCTCCTAAATTTTGTATGTGTTTATGTCATGATTTGGGTAAAAATTGCATACTATAAAACTTACTTTAAAAAATAACTCTCATAGGTCCATGACACATTTAAGTTGTCAGATATCATTTGTGCGTACTCATCAACACCCCATTAATGAGGTCACTGGCGCCAAGCTGCTGTGAATGGTCCAACGTGGGGTTAATAGATGGTAATTTCAAAATCTTTCTCCTGGGAAGTTTGACATTATTGGACATGGTCCTTTATTTCAAAAAGCTGGTGTCCCAGAAGCCAACCAGTACCAAATGACCTTGATGGCACAATAGTCAAGCGGGCAGTGAGCCTTGTGCTCTGGTGTCCCGTTGGCTGTGCTCTCCTCTCTGGGCTGCGCCGGCCCAGCCAGGTTGTGACCATTTCTAGGGCTTCCAGATCCAGGCTAGCGTGCAGCTAAGCTACGCTCTTAGGCAGCATGCGAGCCCCGCCACGCAGAAGCCAGCCTGCCACCCCTCATGTGTCTCTTCCTGGGTGTGTGGGACACACTGAAGCCCCCGTAGGGGTAGAAATTCTGAGAGGGGCCCTGGCTCCCTCCTGGGGCTGAGGTGCCCCCTGCCTGCATGGGCTGGGGCGGAGTCTGCGTGGGGATGGGGAAGCCTGGGGGTCAGGGGTATGGGCCCACAGGGACAGCTCAGCAGAGAGGTTGGGCAGTGTGTATATGCAGGGGTGGGGGTGTTATAACTGCAACGAGTTTTGTGGCTTTAATCACTTAAAGGTTTAATGTTCCCATTCTGTCTCCCCCAGCAGGTATAATGTCCAGTCTGCGCCCGGTCCCAGGGTGGGGTGACTACTCAGGGCAACCAGGTGGAAAGGGAGCTTAGGTATTCTGTGCCACCGACCTGTGTGGCGCTCTCGGTGGAAACATTACTAGGAAACAAGGGTTGACATGGGGGAACAGTGGGTTGCTGGCAGTTCTCTCTGGTTTATAACACCTCATGGTTCCCAGTGCCCGCATCCCCCCCATCACACCCTGGCCTGAGGAACCCCACTCCGGGAGCTCCTGTCTGCCACGGGGAAGACCCCCTGGAGCCCATCTCCCCTCCCCTTTCCCTGCACCCCAGTCACACCCCATGCCCCACGGCCATCCCGAGTCTAGGGGAGGCCTGGGCTGTGGTGATGCAATCACCCCCCACCTCAGGAGGTGGGGAGGGGACATGGGGGCCGGGAGCACACCGCAAACTCCAGCCACATGCGGTGGTCACGCCATGCCTTCCTGCTTAGATCCACACCATGGCACGTGCGCCCTGGGGAAGCCTCGGTCTTCAGGCTAACTGCGTCACTCCCTTCTCCCGGTGCTCCGTTCCTGGTGGGCTGGCCTGGCCTGGCCTGGCCGAGGGGCTCTTGGTCACGAGAGCAGCAGCAGGCCGTGTGGCGATGGGGACACTGTGACTCTCCTACTAAACACCTTACATGCTCCGAACTGATAAAGTTCCGTGATGGTACAGGTCAGAGCTAGGAGCACATTGTAATTGTGGATTCTACCTTCTCTCTGGCCGGGAGATCCGAGAAACCGCCCAATTATTTGTCTGTTTTTTTCTTCTCAAATAGTATTTATTTGCATAATCATAAAAGACTTTTTAGAAGTCCCATTCTTAATGTATAAATAAGATTATGATGACCTTTAGACCATAGGAAACAGAAACCTCAGAGAACACTAAATGGGGACGTTCAGTCAGTGTTAGAGCACAGCGCTGGTGCTTCTGTGCCGACTGAGCTGTACACGCATTTTACAGGCCAGTTTCTTTCCTGAGGACCTGATGATCTTAAATGTTGCAATTTCACAGTGACACATGGTTGCCCATCTTCTCCAAAAATGATTTTGCATTTAGCAACATTTCTATTTCGGTTTCTCTCTCAACGTCTCTGTACTGCGGCCCGTGTAACTAGCCAGCGCAGTGATGATGTGTAATAGCCGCAGTAGAATTACTATCACCAAAGCCCCCAGAGGCATAATTTTCTCCCATTTCTTCCTTCCCCTAGAAGTCTGCAAACTGTCAAATAACCAATAGAGGCCAGCCTTGGGGCAGCGTCCTGGGAGGGGCTCTCTGCCCTTTGTTTACGAAAGCATCACTGCCTCTTGAGTCTGTGCAGGCCTGGTCATGTAGTAACTTTAAAATGACAAATGTTACTCGGAAAAGGGTGACCCCAGGAGACAACGATAAACAGTTTCCTAAAGAGCATAAACAAATACATATGTTCACAAAGTCCTTCTGCAGGCCCGCCCAAGGTCCCCGCTCGGGACTGGCCCCACCACCTGGCTTCTCGCATCTTGTTTGATGCGGTTCACGGTTCTGTGCTACTGCCTGCTCCTCGGGCTTTCTCACCACACACTGAATGCGAAACACGGAGGGCGCTTTTCATCGTCATGGACGTCCTCGAGTGGAGTCGGGAGGCTCATGAGCTCAAACCGCATTTCCGAGCGGTTGCACCTGGTGCCTGACTTGCCTCTGCACAAACCTTGTGACACCCAGACCGGCGGTCTTAAGCTGCTCTCTGTAAAAAAAAAAAAACCAAAATCCAAACATGACACCTGGCACAAGTTCACTTCACAGGACCTGGCACCACACTTCAGGAAGCACCCTGGCTGGTTCGGATGCAGGCTGTTCCCCGAGAACCAGCTGTGCAAAACCTCTGCATTAGAGCCCTTGGGTCAAGGGAGAGTTTTAAGCCGTAATTTTTTAAGAAAGAAGAGAGGACTGTATTAGAGTAATAGCCAAGATTCTTCTAATGCTTTCTTCAACATAATCTAACACTTCAAGTTCACTGTTACAGGGTGTTCATCTCTACTTCACAGAAGAGCTGTGTAAGGTACACAATGGCTAAGGGACTTGCCGGAGTCACACACTCATAATACTGCCCCAGGAGTTGGATCCAGGTGGCCCACCCCTGGCGTCCACGCTCTAAATGCTGTAGGCCTGCGTTGCTCTCATAAGGTGTACCTTTTGCTATTCTGGGAGCCACCTATTTCCTAAGAATGCTCAATTATAAGCACCTTTTATCAATGTCGGCTCATTCTGCATATGCATGGTAGCCGCATGTCAGGGATGAGGGGTCCAGGGCACTCGCCAAGTCACACACTTTCCAACAGCACGGGGCTGAGAACCCGGGGTCAGGGTCCTGGCTTCTGACCTCAGCTGGTCCTGTTGTGACTTCAAGCCGTTCACTGAATCCACCTCTTCATCAGAAGTGAATGTGGTCCTCACCAGCTCCCTTCCACCTAACAATTTTATTTTCCTAAGGTAATTGATGGGATTTCTATTGGTAAATAGATGGCAGTGTTTATTGATAAAGAGGCAACAGACACAGCAATTTGGTTTTGGTTCATCTGGGGTGCAATATAATGAGTTACAAGAAATATACTTTTGGTCATTCATATGACCAAAAGTATATTTCTCAGGTATATTTAGTGTTTATCCACAATTCCTGGAAACACTTCAGAGCCTTAGAGGTGAAATAAGTGTTTTGTCATGTTAATGAGGGACTTTGGGACCCCAGCCAAGGGGCTGGGGCTGGAGGTCTAATCAGCCAACGGTCAATGATTTAGTCAATAATGGCTATGCCGTGAAGCCTCCCAAAACAGCTTGAGAAAAGCTGGTCTCCTCCATTTGCAAATTCTCTGTTGGAGAGACATTCCACCTGCCCCTGACCCAGGCCCCAAGCTCCACAATAGATTTGGGACTTTACCCTCTGGGTCTCTTCATCTGGATGTTAACTTGTATCCTTTATTGTACTCACAAACCTATGTGTTCTCCTGAGTTCTGTGAGCCATGCTAACAAATTAATGGAACCCAAGGGGGGCGTCATGGGTACCTCCAGGCTGTAGCTGGTGGTCAGAAGCCCAGGGAGCAGCCTGGGGCTTGCGCCTGGCATCCGGAGCTGGGGCGGAGGGCAGTGCCGCGTGACGGAGCCCTTCGCCTGGGGAATCGGGGGCTGTCTCCGGGCAGAGGGCGTCAGAACTGAGTGGAGTTATTGGTTGTCTTGGCGTTTGACGATTGCTTGGGGCTTGGGGAGACCCCCGCCCCCTGCACACGCAGGCTGGAACCACGTCTGGAACCCAAAAGGAGTTGGTGTGGAACCCGGCGGGGGATGTCAGTCTGAGCTCTGAACTCTTCTCACGTAAACTGTTTAATAAAGGAAATCCCAGAGGGGGAGAGAGGAAGTCACTCTGCTTCCATGGAGGTCAAGTGGTGAAGTATTTCCAGATGTAGAGCTAATAAACAAAAGCAGCTCCCCTCATCGGCTAATCAGTGCATTGTTATAAGCAGAAAAGCTCCTAATCACCGTAGACCACATAGGCGGGAATGAGCAACCTGGCCGTCCCAAAGCGCTTTCCAGCTCAGCAACACGGTGCCTGGTCCTGGCTGCATGTGGCACGTCTGGACTCCAGGCAGATGCCAGTGCTGGAAACAGTTCTTGGTCCGTTCTGGAGAGCTCGTCCAGGTCCCGACCGAACACACAACCCGGTGCCATGATTCTGAATTTTTATGCAAAGATGAAAAGAATCTCATAAACCATTACAGTTCTTCAAAGTTTAGCTTCATCGTTTAATATTTTTAAAATCTCCAGTGTACTGTGGGAAGTTGTGTAGCTTTTATCCACGCTCACTTGGTGGATACGGAGGCAGGGCGGAGAGTCTGGCTCTGCCTGTGGGGCGCGGACTGTGCAGCACCTGAGTGGGAGGGCTGGCGCCACCCGGCCGGTGATGGCGAGCGTGGAAACCGTGGGCTGCTTTTACAGTAGTTGCCCTTCTTGACTTCGTTTAAAATCATTCTTAGCTTTTGGAAAAAAATAGGACCCTGCAGAGCTCTTCCTTAACAAGACCATTATATTTTAAGGTAATAAAAGTTTTATTTTTAAAAGTCTACCACTTCAGAAAGTCCTGCTTTTCAAGCCACCTGATGAGTTAGTGTGGTTTTCCTGTAATTATTTGTATGGTTCCTATTTCCATTGACCTTATGTTTATCTAAGGTTATATTTAAAATACTCTTGTGGTGAGCTGATGAGCTGGGGAAGAGGGAGGTGTCATGTTTTGCCTGGTCACGTGGCCGAGGTACACATTAACCGCAACAGCGGATCTTCATTGGACTGAACAGAAATTGTTTTGAGTTTGTTAGAACTGAAAATATTTTGCCTTTGAACTCTTTCTTTTTTTTTCTCTATTTCAAAATTGGCAAAATCCCAGACTACTTCACTACCCGGAGTATCTGAACCGTGATTCTCAGGCTCCGGGAAAGTATTATGATAATGGCCGTGGTATCTTAGGAAGTAATTGCCCAGGACAGCCAGCAGCCCCAGAGTGGCGAAGCCAGGAGATCCACAGGGCTTTTAGAGACGAGCTCACCTGCTGGACGGCCGACTGTAGGCGCTCCAGAGGCTCACCCTGCCCAGGCACCTGACCCCATCCCCAGCGGGATCTCTTTCCAGGGTTTTCTGTTCCATACTGTGAATGAAGAGCAGTCTGCCCCTGGCCGTTTAGTGCACATGGCCCGCCATCCTGGACACGGAGGCGGACGCCGCTCCCTGTCCGCCGTTGGCTGTTCAGACGCAGTCGTCCTGTCGGCTGCAAAGAGCTCATAGGACGTGCGGCTCAAAGCAGCCCAGCCAGAGGCGAGGCGCTGCTGTGCCTGGAACTGTGGTGCCCACATGAAGGAATAAGAGCAGGGCTGGCATTGTCTCTGAGATAAGTTTTTGCAGCTAGTGCCGCTTCACGCCCGGCAGGCAGCCCCCACCCAGAGGGAGGGACACTTGCTCTGTGGTTCCTGGACACTGCTGTCCCCCAGGGAGGCAGTGGATGCAGGGGCCTCCAGCCCTGGGTGGATCCCCCGGCTCCTGCCTCCAGGTGAGCAGTGGTGTTGCCCAGAGATGGGACTTTGAGGGCACAGGGGACGTGGGAGGAGGGCGCCCCAGCCACGTAAGCGGCTGGCTTGGGGAACCAGGCAGGAGGGACAGAGTGCAGGCAGGGCAGGGCCCACACCTGCTCCCCAGGACAAAACACCGGTCTGTGGTGCGAGGGACAAGGGCAGGGCCTTCAATATAGGGACCAGCTGCAGGACAGCCATTTGGGGAGGCGTCAGCTGGAAGGGTTTCCCACGTGATCCGTGAAACTCAGACCCCCCACCCTTGGGCTCTGCCCTGGATTGAGAGAGGGCTCAGTGTGTCTCCGTCACTTGTTTTTGTGACAGTTGTGGACATAGAATTTCGTATCTGAACAATAAACTGAAAATTACCATCCAAGTGTGTTCCCACATCATTAGATATTATTGTAAGTGAATCCTATATGTAAGCGTATTGTATGTCTTTGAACGTTACAGAATGTTTAGGGTCTTTACCTAATGCTGTTTAGTATGAATAATGCTAGGATGTCATCCTTATAAATGTTTGTCTCTACCTGTCCAAAAGCCCTGAACATAAAGTCACTTGTTTCAAGGTGAAGGTTTGGTGCCAAGGTGCCCAATTGCTTTCCAGATGGAATGCTTCATCAGTGTGTGCTCCAGCCATCGCCAGCAGTTAATCGCTACACTCCAGCCTGAGAAACATTGCATAGTTGTATTTTCGGTATCCTGGCTAACGAGAGAGAAAAAAGAAAAGTGTCCCACTTTCTTAATTTTATCTCTGTGACAGCTGGTGAGGCTACTTGAACAAGTGCGTTTCTTGGATATTTAATTTCCTTACATGCAAACCATCGACTCGTTCCACTGACCGCCTTTCCTTGTGCAGTGCAGGAACACACACGCAGGAGCTATGGTTTGGGTTCCAGATAGCTCCCGTTTGTCGCTGGCCTTGTAGTGTTGTTATGAGCTTTTAATGTCTAGAACTTCTTACGTAGTTAAATATTTGTCTTTCTGCTTTGCCTGAGCATTTAGGCTTCCACCTTCCCTACTCTTGAAAGCAGCGACCTCTTTGCTCACGTGTCTTCTCGTTTTCCATGTTGAGTGTGCGTTTCACAGTGAAGCAACTGGCAAGTATTTACCCTCTCATGTCAACTGGGAGTTTCCCGGACTCTCAAGCATTTGTTGCAGCCCTGCCTGCTGGTGGGCGGGGCCTCCTGGTCATGGCCAGCTGACCCCTTCGTTGTGCACAGGCTCTCCTACCCACAGGGGTCTACCCAGAGTCCACCTCCTCCCACGGACCGAGCGGCTCCTGAGTCTGCGCCACGCTGCTGGACAGGTGGACTTACAGTTTAGTACCTACAAGGGCAGATTCTCCAGAACGCTTTTCTTTTCCCCAAATTTCTGTGCTGCCATTTTGTTATTTCATGTAAAGTTTAGAGAACTTTTGTCATTTTTATCCCTTAAACAATTTGGATTTAAACTAGGTCAAGCATCCATTACGTTGGAAAAAATGATAACAGTCAGGGTCCCCAGCATGTCTTCCTGCTTATTCAGATTACTTTATGTCTCTGCAATGTTTTGAGTCCTGTTCTGTGTACCCCCTGGTCATTACTTTTAATATTTTGTTACTCTTTGAATGTTACCTGGTTTCGCCATTGCTTTTGCTGTCTCACTGATTTTGATTTCTAAGAACGAAATTAATTGGGTATTTTGTTTTGCATCCAAACCCTCAATAATTAGATCAAATGTATTTATTTAGTTTGTCGTCTTGTATGCTAAATATACGTGCATCTGGCCCGTGAGCCACACCGGTGGTTCTTTCTATTTCTGTGCTGTTGCATTTCTAGAATTTCCAGGGGAGGGTTGAGTGATGGTGGTAATCACGTGGATCTTTGTAAGTACTGTAGTGGTGGTGGGGAGTGTTATTGAAGATGAAATACAAGAAACAAAAATTCAACCATTTTCATTGGCAGCATTAAAACATCTCTGTTTTAAGCTAGTTTCCTGATCAAAAATTATTTTCTTGAAAGCTGAGGATAGTTACCCTATCAGCATTTCTTCCCAGCTCGTCTGTTGAGGTCTGTATTTTTATATTAAGTTGGAACCCTGGGAAATGGACCAAAATTAGTCATCTTTTTCTTATTTTCCCTCTGGGTGTTTGCTCATCTCTGGCTGTCTAACTTGGCCACCCATTTTTCCTGCTGGTTTTGGGGGTCGCTAGTCCCCTTACTAATCATTCGTGCCCAAGGCCATGTGTGCACAGTGGCCGGAGGCCATGTGAGTGGGGAGCTGACGGCGGGGGCTGGGCGGGCCTTCCTGGGCAGCAGGACACCTGGGTCCCACTTCAGAGAGAGCATCACATGTGCCCCCACGGATGTGACCCGCAGTCAACCCCATTTAAGAGTCTGTTTTTACAGGTAGTAAGAAAGGTGTTCTGTGGAAGCATAGTAAGGGGACCCCTGATTGTTAATGTCTTTCTAGTTTACCTGAATAGTCGTCATGGACTTTCTTAGCCATTCATTCTTCTGACCCATTCTGGAAGCTGTTTTCAGTGAACTCCCAACTCTGGGCTAACAAGTTCCTTCAGTGTGCACTTGCTGTCTTCTGTGTAGACGTCATTGAGCCCTGAGGGAAATGTCTCTCACACCGCCTGCTCTCTGATGAGACGGCCAGTGTTCTGCTCTGCATGGCCTCTCGCCCGGCGGCTGTAGGAGCTGCTCCAGGCATGGCCGGGCGAGCGAGAGGGCAGCGTGAGGATGGAAGGCTGCTCGCCGGCCTGAGAGCCATGAGTGCTCAGAGCTCCTTTTCTTGAGAGGCCGGGTGGGACCTACTGCCTGGGCAGCGTGATGCTCAGAGACGCGAGACAGGACGGGGGACGAGGGCCTGGTGCAGGCGAGGAAGTCTGGCATGGAGGCAAGGAGAGGGCCATCGTCCTGCCAGCTGGTGCTTGGCTTCCCCAGCATCCCCGAGGGCCAACCAGTCCGGGTCATCCAGAGGTGGGAGTCTGATGGGCTGGAGGCAGGGAAAGGGTGGCCGCCATCCACCCCTCCGTCAGCAGGTGTGGGTGGGCAGGAGGGAGGGCAGGGATGAGCCAGATGCTCATCCTTGTCAGGCCGGTACCCCGGGACGTGTGTGCCAGGGTCCCACTGGGGATGCCACAAAACAGCCCCTGAAGGCTTTCAGAGAGAATGTTCCAGAAATGATACTGATGTGCCAGTGTGGTACAATTATAAAAGGGAAGGTGGCCTTATCCTATCATAATGGGTGGTGTAAGGCCTTAGGGTGTGGGGCTCCAGGGGTGGGGAAGGAAGTCTGGTCCTCTCTTGCACACCTGATAAGTTGTCAGACATCTGAGGTGTTAACTTGTGGGTTAATTCCTAAATTCTAGGCTGGATTTATGTGAAAACCTTCCCTACTTTATCCTTTCCCAAGTTCCCTGTGTGTCTCTGCATGGCAGCTTTACACCAAGACAGGAAAATGGCACTCCCGGTGGTGTCCCTGCCTGGCATCCCAGCTGCGGGACGTGCCCTCACCGGTGTGTCTCCTGCAGTTGTCCCAGGTGACCCTAGACCATTTGGAATCCTGAGTCCGCTCATATAGCTCAAGTACGTCGTCATCAAGGATATACTGTCTGGGGGCTCAATGTCACTCAGCCCAGGCTGGCTTTCCAGGCTGTCACACCTGCTGTCCAGTCTGGTGCTAGACTCCCAGGTCTAATAGTTTACTGGCTCATGACGTCAACTGCTGATTCAAGTCTAAACTGTCTGTAACTGGGTCTTCTCTCCTGCAAGATCACAGCACAGCCGAGAAGTGGAGCGTCAGCCTCAGGCGTGGTGGTCAGCACTTGGGGCGAGCCAGAGCAGTCTGGGGCCTAATGCACTCAGGGCAAGGAGAGGGCCATCGTGCCTGGGGGCCTAATGCACACAGGGAAGCCCCTGGATGGGCAGCGGGATAGGACCACCCCGACACTGGACCATCAGTGATGTCACCAAGAGTGACTGCTGGCACGGGCACTGGGATCCTGGGGCTGACAAGCCAGAATAAGATCCACGTGTCATGCCTCCTGAGGGAAGCTGGAAACAAGACAAGTATGATGCAGAAAGAGTGCAGGACTTTAACTTTTAAAACCAGTTGCTTCTTACTGCCGTCACTGTCTTTCAGTCTGAGTTCACTGATTTGGAATTGGTTGTAAGTTATTTGGAGAGGGATGGTTTGGGGGAAGCCAGTAATCCCTCAGCAGGTGGCCCAGTGACACATTATTCTGAATCTGCTCCTGTCACAGGCCCGGGCATGCCAGGATCGCCTAGAACTTCTAAGCTTTTTTATATGAGCCCCACATAAAACCCTTTTCAATAAGAGTAACTGTTCACCTAGAGTCACTGCTTAGTTTCATTTTAGCATTAGAATAAATTTGGCTTCTCTTAAGCACACTATTGTTTAGGACAGTTTTATACTGTAGAAAAAGTGAGTCACTTAGATTTTGTAGAGCATTCATTTCCCTTTTCAGTGTTAGGAATTCACTTCAGGAGCCTTTGAGAGCGATAAAACCAGTTCCATTGTTACACAAGAGGCAGATTCTGTTTCTTAAAACCCCATAATATTAAAGTCCTTGTGGATAAGGAGACTCCGGTTACCTCACATGAACTTCAAACAGGATTCAACCGGCAACTACAAAAGGGTGAATTATTCTAGAAACAGCTCCTCCCACTTTATCCTGTAGCCAGGGGTCGTCTACTTGTTCCCTACTTTAGCGTCTTAATGGGTAACTCAGTAAAAGCCTCTTGGTAAGTCATTAAAATGATCATCTTTGAAAACATTTTCATGGTCCACACGTGGATGGCTCAGATACAGAGATGGGATCATATAGCCTAAAGGCTCTGTCCTTGTCTGCACACGTGGGTTTGCTGTAAGGAAAGCCAGCCACTTGGGGCCACATAGAAGGTGGCATGTGAATAGGAAAGAAACTGATATTCAGCCACAGTGAGCAGCTGCTCCGGTGGGGACTTTGATCAAGTGACCTGAAGGACGTGGAAAACTTTCTTCCGTGGAAAGTTCCCAGGCTTTGTTTCCATCTGTCTACACTGTGCCATTTGTGTATCAGAAAAATGCCCGTTTTTATAGTGTCAGAATGAGGACTCCTATTATGGAAAGGAAATACTCAAAACACTTTATCTTCAAGAACAGATTCAAGAGGACACTTAAAATGTGGCCCTAAAAAAGAAGACTTCACCTAGAAATCTGTCAGTTGTCATTTTCATTTTCTTTAGAAACTCTTTAATATTGGAGATGAGACAGAAAAAAGGAATATGTGGGGCAGGCAGCGACTGTCTTCAGCAGTGAATGAATCAAATGAACAATGGCTGCTGGTCACTGTCAGAGCGCCCTGTGCATGTCGGCTGGGAGCTCGCCCCCTGAGAGCCGGGGGAGGGGGACGGCAAGCCTCCTGCCGCCCCTGTGCCTCCCGAGTCAGCCCCAGACACATCACACTCAGAAACACACAGGGCCAGAGGTGCTGCGTGCCGATCAGGCAAGCGCGTGATGATCCCTGGTGTGCAACCTCACCGCCACCTCTGGTCTGGTCACGGTGCTGAGGTCCCAGACCTCATGGTGAAGAGACCTGAAGGCTGATGGGGCAAAAACGTGTGCCTCCTTGCTTCCTAAAGTGAATTTTGCATTTTTTCCTGGGAAATGTTAGTAAAGCTGCTTATCTAAGAGCAATTTCCTTAGGAAACAAAGCGTTAGGGCAGAGTGGATCGTGGTTAGTTGCAGGAGAACTCATTTTATTGAGCTTTGCAGACACTGTGTTTTAACAGTTGAAGGTTGGGGGCATCCCTATGTCTAAATCCACTGGAACCATGTTCCCAAAAGCATTTACTCACTTCATGCCTCTGTGTCACCTTTAGTAGTTCTTGCCGTATTTCAGACTTTCTCACGATTATTATATTTGTTATGGTGTCCATGAGCAGTGATGTCTGATGTTACTATTATCATTGTTTTGGGGTGCCACGAACCATGCCCATATAAGATAGTAGACCTAATCCGTAAATGCTGTGTGTGTTCTGACTGTTCCACCGACCAGCAGTTCCCTGTCTGTCACTCTGCTGGGACCTCCCTATGCCCTGAGACACAACAATCTTGAGATTAGGCCAGTTAATAACCCTGCAATGTCCTCTAGTGGTCAAGTGATAGGAAGAGTCATATGTCTCTCACTTTAACTCAAAAGCTAAAAATGATTAAGCTCAGTGAGGAATGCAGGTCAGAACCTGAGATAGGATGAAAGCTGGGCCTCTTGCACCAGTCAAGTTTCCAAGTGAATGCAAAGGAAAAGTTCTTGAAGGAAATTAAAAATGCTTCTCCAGTGAGGGATTGGAAAGCAAAACAGCCATATTCCTCACATGAAGAAGGATTTAGTGGTCTGGATGGAAGATCAAAGCAGCCGCGGCACTCCCTGAAGCCAAAGCCTCACCCCAAGCAAGGCCCAACTCTGCAAGGCAGCGAAGGCTGCGAGAGGGGAGTAAGCTGCAGGAGAAAAGCCCAAAGCCAGCAGAGGCCGGCTCTGCAGTGTACGGAGAGCAGCGTCTCCACGGCCTCCAGGCGCGGGTGAGGCAGCAGGGGCCCGCGGAGGCGCTGCAGCGGGTTGTCCAGGGGCCCAGCCGAGGCGCCTCGTGAAGGCGGCTGTGCCACCCGGCAGGTGTCAGCGGCAGACGGGACAGCCTTCTGGGTAAAAAGATGCCCTCCAGGACTTCCACAGCTGGGGAGGAAGTCAGTGCCCGGCTCCGCAGCCTCCAGGGACAGGCTGGCTGGCTTGTTAGGGGCAAATGCAGCTGGAGACTTCAAGCTGAAGCCAGCGCCCACCGGGCATTCCGAAAATCCTAGGGCCCTAAGAACTATGCTAAATGTACTCTGCCTGTGCTCTGTAAATGGGACAACAAGCCTGGGTGACAGCCCATCCGTTTACAACATGGTTACTGAATATTTTTTTATGGTCTTTTTTTTAAATAATTTGGTATCATTAATCTACAATTACATGTGCAATATTATATTAAACTACCCCCTTCATCAGGTCCCCCCCACCAACCCCATTACAGTCACTGTCCATCAGCGTGGTGAGAGGCTATAGAATCACTACTTGTCTTCTCTGAGTTGTAGAGCCCTCCCCGTGCCCCCCCAAAATTACATCTGCTAATCGTAATACCCCTTTTCCCCCTTATCCCTCCCTTCCCACCCATCTTCCCCAGACTCTTTCCCTTTGGTAACTATTAGTCCATTCTTGGGTTCTGTGAGTCTGCGGCTGTTTTGTTCCTTCAGTTTTTTTCTTTGTTCTTATACTCCACATATGAGTGAAATCATTTGATACTTGTCTTTTTCAGCTTGGCTTATTTCGTTGAACATAATACCCTCTAGCTCCATCCATGTTGTTGCAAATGGTAGGATTTGTTTTCTTCTTATGGCTGAATAATATTCCATTGTGTATATGTACCAATCTTCTTTATCCATTCATCTACTGATGGACACTTAGGTTGCTTCCATTTCTTGGCTATTGTAAATAGTGCTGCGATAAACATAGGGGTGCATCTGTCTTTTTCAAACTGGGCTGCTGCATTCTTAGGGTAAATTCCTAGGAGTGGAATTCCTGGGTCAAATGGTATTTCTATTTTGAGTTTTTTGAGGAACCTCCATACTGCTTTCCATTATGGTTGAACTAATTTGCATTCCCACCAGCAGTGTAGGAGAGTTCCCTTTTCTCCACATCCTCACCAACATTTGTTGTTGTTTGTGTTTTGGATGTTGACCATCCTCACTGGTGTGAGGTGATATCTCATTGTGGTTTTAATCTGCATTTTTCTGATGATTAGCGATGTGGACCATCTTTCCATGTGCCTGTTGACCATCTGAATTTCTTGTTTAGAGAAGTATCTATTCATGTCCTCTGCCCATTTCTTAATTGGATTATTTGCTTTTTGTTTGTTGAGGTGCGTGAGTTCTTTATATATTTTGGATGTCAACCCTTTATCGGATATGTCATTTATGAATATATTCTGCCATACCGTAGGATGTCTTTTTGTTCTACTGATGGTGTCCTTTGCTGTACAGAAGCTTTTCAGCCTGATATAGTCCAACTTGTTCATTTTTGCTTTTGTTTCCCTTGCCCGGGGAGATATGTTCATGAAGAAGTCACTCATGTTTATGTCCAAGAGATTTTTGCCTATGTTTTTTTCTAAGAGTCTTATGGTTTTATGACTTACATTCAGGTCTTTGATCCACCTTGACTTTACCTTTGAAACTGGACTACTGTCTAGTCCCATACACATTCTCTTACATGTAGCTGTCCAGTTTTTCCAACACCAGCTGCTGAAGAGGCTGTCCTCTCCGCATTGTATATACAAGGCTCCTTTATCAAATATTAATTGACTGTATATGTTTGGGTTAATGTTTGGATTTTCTATTCTGTTCCATTGGTCTGTGGGTCTGTTTTTGTGCCAATACCAAATTGTCTTGATTACTGTGGCTTTGTAGTAGAGCTTGAAGTCAGGGAGCATAATTCCCCCCCTTTTATTCCTCCTTCTCAGGATTGCTTTGGCTATTCGGGGTCTTTTGTGGTTCCATATGAATTTTAGAATTATTTGTTCCAGTTCATTGAAGAAAGCTGTTGGTATTTTGATAGGGATTGCGTTGAATCTGTAGATTACTTTAGGTAGTATAGCCATTTTGACAATGTTTATTCTTCCTAGCCAAGAGCATGGGATGCATTTCCATTTGTTAGTGTCCTCTTTAATTTCTCTTACGAGTGTCTTGTAATTTTCAGAGTACAGGTCTTTCACTTCCTTTGGTAGGTTTATTCCTAGGTATTTTCTTCTTTTTGATGCAATTGTGAATGGAATTGTTTTTCTGATTTCTCTTTCTGTTAGTTCATCGTTAGTGTATAGGAAAGCAACAGATTTCTGTGTGTTAATTTTGTATCCTGCAACTTTGCTGAATTCAGATATTAGTTCTAGTAGTTTTGGAATGGAGTCTTTAGGGTTTTTTATGTACAGTATCATGTCATCTGCAAGTAGTGACAATTTGACTTCTTCTTTACCAATCTGGATGCCTTGTATGTCTTTGTTTTGTCTGATTGCTGTGGCTAGGACCTCCAGTACTATGTTGAATAACAGTGGAGAGAGTGGGCATCCCTGTCTTGTTCCCGATCTTAGATGAAAAGCTTTCAGCGTCTCGCCATTAAGTATGATGTTAGCTGTGGGTTTGTCATATATGGCCTTTATGATGTTGAGGTACTTGCTGTGTATACCCATTTTGTTGAGAGTTTTAATCATGAATGGATGCTGAATTTTGTCAAATGCTTTTTCAGCATCTATGGAGATGATCACGTGGTTTTTCTTCTTTTTGTTGATGTGGTGGATGATGTTGATGGATTTTCGAATGTTATACCATCCTTGCATCCCTGGGATGAATCCCACTTGATCATGGTGTATGATCCTCTTGATGTATTTTTGAATTCGGTTTGCTAATATTTTGTTGAGTATTTTTACATCTATGTTCATCAGGGATATTGGTCTGTAATTTTCTTTTTTGGTGAGATCTTTGCCAGGTTTTGTTATTAGAGTGATGCTGGCTTCATAGAATGAGTTTGGAAGTGTTCCGTCTTCTTCTATTTTTTGAAAAACTTTAAGGAGAATCGGTGTTATTTCTTCTCTATATGTCTGGTAGAATTCAGAGGTGAATCCATCTGGTCCGGGGGTTTTGTTCTTGGGTAGTTTTTTGATTACCAATTCGATTTCGTTGCTGGTGATTGGTCTGTTTAGTTTTTCTGTTTCTTGCTTGGTCAGTCTGGGAAGGTTGTATTTTTCTAAGAAGTTGTCCATTACTTCTAGGTTTTCCAGCTTGTTAGCATAGATTCTCATAATATTCCCTTATAATTCTTTGTATTTCTGTGGGGTCCTTTGTGATTTTTCCTTTCTCATTTCTGATTGTGTTGATGTGTGTAGATTCTCTTTTTCTCTTAATGAGTCTGGCTAGGGGTTTATCTGTTTTGTTTGTTTTTTCAAAGAACCAGCTCTTGGTTTCATTGATTTTTTTCTATTGTTTTATTGTTCTCAATTTTATTTATTTCTTCTCTGATCTTTATTATGTCCCTCCTTCTGGTGACTTTGAGCCTCATTTGTTCTTCTTTTTCCAATTTCAGTAATTGTGTCTTTAAACTATTCATTTGGGAATGTTCTTCCTTCTTTAAATAGGCCTGGATTGCAATATACTTTCCTCTTAGAACTGCCTTTGCTGTGTCCCACAGAAGTTGTGGCTTTGTGTTGTTGTTACATTAGTCTCCATATATTCTTTGATTTCTGTTTTGATTTGGTCATTGACCCATTGATTAATTAGGAGAATATTGTTAAGTCTCCGTGTATTTGTGAGCCTTTTTGATTTCTTTCTAAAATATATTTCTAGTTTTATACCTTTGTGATCTGAGAAGTTGGTTGGTAGGATTTCAATATTTTTGACCTTACTGAGGTTCTTTTTGTGGTCTAGTATGTGGTCTATTCTGGAAAATGTTCCATGTGCACTTGAGAAGAATGTGTATCCTGCTGCTTTTGGGTGCAGAGTTCTGTAGATGTCTGTTAGGTCCATCTGTTCTAGTGTGTTGTTCAGTGCCTCTGTGTCTTTACTTATCTCTGGTTGATCTGTCCTCTGGAGTGAGTGGTGTGTTGAAGTCTACTAAAATGAATGCATTGCTGTCCATTTCCTCCTTTAATTCTGTTAGTATTTGTTTCACATATGCTGGCGCTCCTGTGGTGGGTGCATATATATTTATAATGGTTATATCTTCTTGTTGGACTGACCCCTTTATCATTATGTAATGTCCTTCTTTATCTCTTGCTACTTTCTTTTGAAGTCTATTTTGTCTGATACAAGTACTGCCACACCTGCTTTTTTCTCTTTGTTGTTTGCATGAAATATCTTTTCCATCCCTTCACTTTTAGTCTGTGTATATCTTTGGGTTTGAGGTGAGTTTCTTGTAGGCAGCATATAGATGGGTCTTGCTTTTTTATCCATTCTGTTACTCTGTGTATTTTGATTGGTGCATTCAGTCCATTTACATTTAGGGTGATTATCAACAGATATGTACTTAATTGCCATTGCTGGCTTTAGATCCGTGGTTACCAAAGGTTCATGGGTTGCTTCTTTACTATCTGACAGTGTAACTTAACTTTCTTGTTAAGTTATTGTAAACACAGTCTGATGTTTCTTTATTTCTCTCCCTTCTTATTCTTCCTCCTCCATTCTTTCTATAGTAGGTGTTTTATTCTTTGCCTTTAGTTAATATTTGGATGGTCTGCTTTCTTTGCTATGATTTTATTTTTTCTGGTGACATCTTTTTAGCCTTAGGGGTGCTTCCCTCTGTAGCAGTCCGTTTAAGATATCCTGTAGTGATGGCTTATGAGAGGCAAACTCTCTCAATTTTCGTTTATCTGGAAATTGTTTAATCCCTCCGTCATATTTAAATGATAATCGTGTTGGATACAATATTCTTGGTTCAAGGCCCTTCTGTTTCATTACGTTAAATATATCATGCCATTCTCTTCTGGCCTGTAAGGTTTCTGTTGAGAAGTCTGATGTTAGTCTGATGGGTTTTCCTTTGTAGGTGATCTTTTTTCTGTCTCTAGCTGTGTTTAATACTCTGTCTTTATCTTTGATCTTTGCCATTTTAATTATTATGTGTCTTGGTGTTGTCTTCCTTGGGTCTCTTATGTTGGGAGATCTGTCGGCTTCTGTGGACTGCGAGACTATTTCCTTCCCCAGCATGGGGAAGTTTTCAGCAATTATTTCTTCAAAGACACTTTCTATCCCTTTTTCTCTCTCTTCTTCCTCTGGTACTCCTATAATGTGAATATTCCGTTTGGATTGGTCACACAGTTCTCTTAAGATTTTTCATTCCTAGAGATCCTTTTATCTCTCTCTGCCTCAGCTGCTCTGTATTCCTGTTCTCTGATTTCTATTCCCTTAACAGTCTCTTGCATGTCATCCATTCTGCTGTTAAGCCCGTCGATCGCTTGTCTGATTTCTGCATTGTCTTTCCTGACTTCTCTCACTTCCTCCCTCAGCTCTTGCACATTTCTCTCTAGATCCATCAGCATGGTTATGACATTTATTCTGAATTCTTCTTTTTCAGGAAGATTCTGCATTTCCATCCCTTCAGGCTCCCTCTCTGGGGTTGTCTGGTCGATCTTAGTCTGGACCATATTCTTCTGTGTTTTCATGGCTATAGAAGTGGTAGCTGGTAGTTGCCATGTATTTCAGCTGGGCTCTTTAAGACTTTAAAAAGAAAACGAAAGAAAAAAAGAATGAGAAGAAAAAAACAAAAAAACACAAAAAAACAAAACAACCAAAAAAATTAAAAACGCCCACAGGGAGTAGATTCTGTGGGGATGCTGTAGGTGGCGCTGTTGCTCCACTATTCTGCAGCCATGGCCGTGCCGCTCCGCAGTGCCCTTTATAGCTCTGGCCGGGGTGGTAACGAATGGGAGGCTGTTGATCTCTGTGAGAAGTCTAAGTGCAGCCACCCCTTCCCAGTCGCCAGCTAAGGGGTCCGAAACTCCCTGGGACTCCCAGCCTGCTGGGCTGAGTGTGTCGGTGCGATCCGACTCCTCCGCTGGGCTCCTATCTCTTTAAGACCGCTGAAAAAAGCGCACGGTTTTCTGTTTTTTTTTTCTTCCCGGGAGCCGGCTGCAAGCACCCTGGTGCATTCCCCGCTCAGATCCTGCACCCTCTGTCTCTCCAATCTCCGCTGCACTGCGTGATGTGTGTCAGCACTCCCTGTGCAGATCACCGGGGCCGGTTATTTCGCGGGGTGTACTTCCACTCCCTCCTGGTTCTGAGTCCTCCCCTCCCCGCCGGTGGGCTGGGTTGGGGGGGGAGTGCTCGGGTCCCGCCAGGTCGCGGCTCCGTATCTTACCCGCCTCATGGGGTGCTGTGTCCTCTCAGGTGTAGCTGCATGCTGTGCGCTTTCCTG
Source organism: Smutsia gigantea (assembly GCA_032199065.1). NCBI lineage: Eukaryota > Metazoa > Chordata > Mammalia > Pholidota > Manidae > Smutsia > Smutsia gigantea. The sequence goes on from JAVSCE010002937.1 coordinate 57,231, forward strand.
TGTATTCTGGTCTCTCTTTTAGGAAGAGTTGTATTTGCTGTATTTTCATAGAATTTGCTGTATTTTCATAGATGTATATAGTTTTGGGAGGAGATTTCTGATGCCTTGCTCACGCTGCCATCTTCCCAGAAGTCCCCAAGGAGTTATTTAGACTTTCAAGCCTCAATATTGAAGAAACATATTTTACAAGGCGCTAGCTGCCATAGACAGTGATTCCTGTGATGGATCTGGGCAGAGTCGATTGGAAAAACTTCTGGAAAGGATTCACCATTCTAGGTGCCATTCAGAGTATTCATGGTTCATGGGAAGAGGTCAAAATATCAACATTGGCAGGAGTTTGGAAGAAGTTGATTCCAGCCCTCATGGAGGACTCTGCAGGGTTTATTGTTTCAGTGGAGGAAGTCACTGCAGACGTGGGGGAACAGCAAGAGAACTAGAATTACAAGTGGAGCCTGAAGACATCACTGAATTGCTGCATCTCTTGACAAAACTTGAACGGATGAGGAGCTTCTTCCTATGGGTGAGCAAAGAAAGTGGCTTCTTGAGATGGAATCTGTTGCTAGTGAAGATTGTTGAAATGACAACAAAGGATCTAGAGTATCATCAACTTAGTGAAGCAGTAACATCTAAGTGGGTTTGAGAGGATTAACTCCAATTTTGAACGAAATTGTACTGTGAGTAAAATGCTATCAAACAGCATCACCTGCTATGGAGAAATCATTCGTGAAAGGAAGAGTAGACGGGTGCAGCAGATTTCATTGTCTTACTGCGGCTGCCAAGCCGCCCTGGCCATTGGCAGCCACTGCCCTCGTGAGTGGGCAGCCCTCGGCGTGGAGGCAAGACCCTCCCCCAGCAAAAAGATGTGACTGCCTGAAAAGTCAGAGGATGGTCAGTGTTCTTTAGCAATATTTCTTAATTAAGGTATGTACATTGTTTAAATGTAGCGCTGTTGAACACTTAGTAGGCTACAGTGTAGTGTGAATATAACTTCTGGGAAACTGAAAAGTTCGTTTGATTCGCTTTATTGCAGTGGTCTAGAACCAAGCCTGCAGCATCTCTGAGGTCTGCCCTGTAGTAGAGTCCCAAAAGCCTTCGTCGTCCCCCAAATCAACCCCTCTTGAGGAGAGGAGGATAATAAGGTTTTGAGTATCAGCATCGGCCAGCCTTCCCCCTTTCACAAGCTTACCTCTCAGAGATGCGTCATCACTACACTTTCTCCTACTTTGGGGTGGGGTTTTCTAAACCTCTTAGGCACACCCACTTCTTCATCAGGTTTTGCATTTTCTTAGAGAACATTTTCCTTGAACAGTGTGGCAGAGGGCCTTGATGCCCCCAGCTCGGGCAGGCCCCCAATAGCCACTGTCCGTGTGTTCTCACCTGTGCACCCTTGCTCACCAGGGCTTGTACCAGGCTTTCTATTTGGATACCAAATTGGGGTAGAACATTCTAGTCATTTTGGGAAACAATAGGCAAGTGAATGTTCAGATAGGAGGATAGCTGTATATAAATTGGAGATTAGGATCATGTCAAGTTTTATTTTGATCTTTTGATGCTGGCCTAGGAGTAACTTGACTTTTTGTAATTTATTATTTCCTTACACATGGGAAACGCTAGTTGTACTATATGGTACTAAATCTTCATTAACAATACTTTTCTTTCCCCCTAACATGCAGACAGACATGCAAACCCTGAGTGAGGCTGAGTTTGCTCCTTTTCAACTTGGGTGACATAAAACTCTGAGCGCCTCTATATTACTCACTTTATTGGCATAATTCCATCCATTCCTTTTTCCACCAATCTCCATAAACAAACCAAGTTAATTTGACCTGAGTCATGCCAGGTGCTGTGAGGTCGGCTCAGTGTGGGACCGCCCAGCCTACACCTGCACCTCCCAGCCGTCCAAAGCCACGGGACACAGCTCCCGGGACTGCCCGGGGATTCGCCTGCACAGGCCGTGCTGGTGGTGCAAGCACTGTGCACACAGACCGCTCGCCCTGCAGGCCCAGCCTCCTTGTGTCTGCCATCGTGAGGTGCGGGAAGGAGCCGTGCGGCTCACTGCCCGAGCATGGATGTCGTGGCCTGGACAGGAGTGCGTGTGGTGAGACAGATGTAATATGCAGGCGCTGGTTAGTGTCCCGAGAGGCAGGCGTCAGCAGATGGGCTTCTTGGCACCTGCCTGCTTGGGGACAGGTGGAGCGGCCAAGGCGCGGACCTGTCACCATGCACCCGCCTCGTAGCAGGCCTTGGGGAAGGAGTGAAGGTGTCTGTGGGAGCAGTGCCCCGCAGGGCGTCTGGTTTGGTGCCTGCTGGACCTTCCCAGGCACTGCAGAGGCCCTGCGTGGAGTACGGGGGCTCCGGTCCGACAGTCCGTGCTGAGGTGTATTATATGCCCCAGGGAAACAGCCTGCAGGCTCCTCCCGAGTTCCATCATTCTGATCATAAAGGACGGTGTGCGTCATGTGTATGTTCGTTGAGGTGCTGCCCTTCCCACTGCGTGTCCACACCAGGGTGAAGAACACACGGACCACTCCTGGATTGCAGGAGGAGGACCATCAAAAACCATCTTTCTTTCAAGATTGCCAGAGATGGCCACTCTGGAGGCGCACATTCCAGCGATCCTGTCTGTTTTAACCCATTAGTGTTATAACAAAGATGCCACATGCTAGGGGGCTTCCAGACAACAGACATTCGCTTCTCACCGTTCTGGGGCTGGACGTCCAGGACGGAGGCCCCTCAGAGCCGGGGTCTGGTGAGGCCTCTCCTGGGGCATAGGCGCTGCCCTCTCCCTGTGCCCTCACGCGAGGGAAGGAGCAGGGAGCTCCCAGGGCTGCTTACCAGGACACCAGCCCCCCTCGTGAGGGCTCCACCCTCACGGCCTCATCGCTTCCCAGAGGCCACCCAATGCCGGCACACGGGGGCAGGGCCCCAGCGTAGGGACTTGGGACACCACATTCGGCCCCCGGCAAGGGCCCAGGACTTAGGTCCCTGTGAAGAGGCCAGTGGTCCTGGGTCTCTTTCCTTTCTTCAGAAACGATGCGCTGTCTCCATCATGACTGTCCACTGTCAGGATAAAGAAATCTCAGTGACAGAGAAATGCCTCATAAAGAGATGCGTAAAGGACCTGCCGTGTGCTCTGAGAAAAGCAGGTGTGCTTAGGCTGGGTGTTCCTGGTTCAAGCCCCTTTAATATACTGAGCCCAGACTGCTGGAGAAACTGATAATTTTTGCATGGCATTTATTGCCCGGATGTTTCTGCCATCCCTTGACCGGTATTCTAGCTGCCAGGGAAAAATTCTAGGAGCAAAAAAATTCCTAAACTCATTCAAGATCAGGTTCCATAAATTACCAGTTCCTCTTTGTAAAACCCGTGACTGCCTCTCCTTCAGTGGGTCCTGAGCCTGTGTGTAAGTTGTGTGTTTGTAAGCCTTGCGCTGAGGTTGCTGGTGGAGCCCTGGAGCGGAGCAGCTCCTCGGGTGCAGGTCGAGATTCATCACAGGTTGGCTTCCCCCCCCGTGGAAGGTCGTGCTTGTTTTGTTTAAAAAGAAATCAGCAGTTGGTTTGCATGCTTGATCTCATGCTTCGTGGGGTGTGAGTCCTTCAGGACCTCAGAGAAGGGAGACGCCACCGGCCTTTGCCACCGTTCAGGTGAGGCCTCGTGCATCTCTGCCTCCCCAGACTGGACGCGTGGAGGTGGAGAGGACGGCCAGGGGCAGAAATCCTTGTGGGACCGTGCTCCATCGGCAGCTTCTGGTCCTCGCGAACTCTCTGCACGCAGTTCTCGCCACCAGAGGAGGCAGGCAAAGCTCGGCCTTGCGTCCCGCTGTCTGGCTGGCCTGGCCATCTGTGAATATGGCAGCCACGGGGCTTGACACAGAGGCTAGAGTGTTCACACACTCGTGACGATGTGCAAGCTCTTCCTTACGGAGAAGGGCAGTGCTGATTTCCCGGGTAACCACTTTCTGAAACGTTTGAAGGATAATAATAGCAATACATCACTCTGTGAGAAAAGTAGCTGAAAGCTGAGCTGGTGAGCCTGTCGCTGCTTCCAATGGCAGCTCTGAGAGCCGCAGCCAACCACACGTGCCGTCCACTCTGTGTGCACACAGGCCAGGGCAGCTGCAGCCACTGCTCTGGGGCTCTGCTGGCGAGAGCCCATTCTGAGACACCATGCTTGTTTCCTGTGAAAAAATACACTAGCCCTGTGTGTTTTCAGTGGGGCTCACTCAGTTCTGGGTAAGATCCAAGAATTCCATACACATCTCAGCAGGATTTGCCCTAATGTTCCAAAACTGTCATTCTGGGGAAGAAGAGCACTTTGGAAGCATCCAGGAACAGGTGATAGTAGGCTGGTTTTCTTTTTAAAATATATGAGCATGTAACTGCCACAGAAAGTTAGTCAAGTCTGTTTGAAGCAGTCCTGTGTTTGGCTCAGTAACCGTGTCGTCAACAGCGGGACGGGCCAGGCACGTGATAGTGCGACACGAGTCGGGTGGGGCTCAGCAGAGGGGACCGTGCGTCGGGAGAGGGCTGGGCCAGCCGGGCTGTCCCCAAGGAGCCTTCCTGCCCTGCCCGGGGTGCCTGCTCCTCAGGCGCCAGCCGCATTCTGTCTGAATGAATCCTGTTCCTTCTAAACCTTGTCTTGTATCAAGGAGTCTAACCAAAGTATGAATAAATGTAAGTGGCCAAGGAACTTGGTACCTGCAATGTAGGAGTTCAGCCTACTGTAGGAATTTTAAGTTCAATATTTTATTCATGTGCTCATATGTTAATGTGGACCATTCGGATTCTAAGCTGTCGGCATGGCCCGGAGGGTACATGTCCTAGTTTGACTGCAGAATTGACACACATGTTGCAAGGACCCCAGGTTCAGGGCTTATGTGTGGGGAATGGTCCATCACTGCTCTTCCACAGAATAAAGCCCCAGTCATCTTCGTACATAGGAGATGATAGAACTTTTGCTCAGTAATTCATCCTCAACTGACAGGGTTTTCTAAACAACTTTTCAAATCTTTTTTTTTTTAGGACAAATAGTTAACTTTTTGGCAAACCACTGCCAGAGCTTCAGAGACGTTTTAGGATTTTCTCTACCATCACTTAAGTCTTTCATAGACAAAGTGTGTGGTCTTGATGGGCAACAAGACAGATACTATGCCTGGAACTGTTGAACGTGGTCGAGGTGTTTTGGCAAAACCCCAAGCTGGGAAAGGCTTTTAAAAACATCTTTGTATGATGTCTTTGAATCTAGAAATTACGTGTAATACAAATATTGACCCCAAGAGCATGTCTTATGCCATAAATAAGAGTGGTGCTCACCAGGCTGGCATGGGGGGTTCCACAGAGCAATGCTGTGAGCATCCCGGGGAACGCCAAACACGAGGCCATTTGATACACTTTCTGACCCCCCCCCCACCAAGGTATTTGTTTATTCCTGCACAAACCCTTACCAAGTAAATACTGTGAGCCAGGCACGCTGCTAGGCAGGAGGCTGCCACCGAGAACGGAATGGGGCCAGGTGATAACAAACTGATACTGTATTGGCCCCGCACATAACCTCTGCCCGGGCTGAGAAGCATCTGCCAAGTCAGCAAGCTGTGTTCAGACAGTGTCATGGTGACTGGGTGACCGGGAACTTGAGGCAGGGGGAGTAAGATGTTCACTGTCCAGATGCCTGTGGGGACCTGTGGTGGCTCTTTAGATTCTCGATCTTTGGTGTCTGGGAATGACAGCGGTACTGCTGGTGACGGAGCTCTGCATCATAAGAGCCAGAGAGGACCCCATACTGTGTCAGCCAAGCAGTCACCCTGCTGGAAAGACCTCATCTGTGCTCCTGTTAGGAAATCTGTAATGTGTAACTCGTATTGATAAAAACTGACATGTGGATTTCAACTGGTAGCTTGGTTCCATGGAGTTGATCATCTTGGGCTGTTTCCTCCCTGCTGACAGCTCTGCAGGCTCTGGATGGAGGGCAGTGGGGTGTGGGTGTGCTGGTGGGGGCATTTGGAGGCTTTAAGCCATGTCTGATTTTGTTTTTTAAGCAGAATGTTTCATAATCTTTTAAAATGTCAACTAAGGACTTCCGGGAAGATGGCAGTGTGAGTAGGGCGGCAGAAATCTCCTCCCAAAACCATATAAATCTATGAAAACACAGCAAATACAACTATTCCTGAAAGAGAAATCAGAGCACACAGGAAAGTGCACAGCGTGCAGCCACACTTGGGAGGACTCAGCACCTCGCGAGTCAGGTAAGATACAGAACCGCGACCCGGCAGCACCCGAACACTCACCCAGCCCAGTGCGCCGGCGGGAGGAGAGGAGTCAGAGCCGGGAGGGAGTGGAAGAGCAAGTCCGCGAAATAACCAGCCCCGGTGGTCTGCGCCGGGAGCGCCAGGAGTGCTGACACACATCGCGCGGTGTATCAGACGTTGGAGAGGCAGAAGGTGCACGTTTTGAGCCGGGAAGGTGCCGGGACCATGCAGCCAGTGCCCAGGGACAAGAGAAAAGTGTGCGCCATTTGTAGCGGTCTCGGAGAGGCGGGGGGCCCAGCAAGGGAACACCAGCGCCGCGGCGGGCTCAGCCCTGCAGGCTGGAAGTCCTGGGGAACTTCGGTCCCCTTCGCTAGTGCAGCCAGCGCCCAGGGACAAGAGAAAAGCACGCGCTGTCTGTAGCAGTCTCGGAGAGGTGGGGGGCCCAGCGAGGGAACACCAGAGCCCCGGCGGGCTCAGCCCTGCAGGCTGGAAGTCCTGGGGAACTTCGGTCCCCTTCGCTAGTGACAGAAAGAGGGGAGCAACCACGCTCGAACTTTATACAGAAAACAATAGCGTCCCATTCATTCCTACTTACAAAAACAGCGTGGCTGCAGCTGCAAATTAGTGGAGCAACAGCGACATCTACAGCACGCGTAGAGAATCCATTCCAGAGCCCAGCTGACATAAGTGGCACCTGCCAGCAACCGCTACTGCCAGCATGACAAGGCAGAAGAAATTGATACAGACAAAGCTCACCAAGATTCAGAGCCCCTCTGAGAAGGAATCTGAAGAGATGGAAATGCAGCATCTTCCTGAAAAAGAATTCAGAGTAAAAGTCATAACCATGCTGATGGAGCTACAGAGAAATATGTAAGAGCTAAGGGAGGAAGTGAGGGAAGTCAGGAAAGATAATGCAGAAATGAGACAAGCCATCTACGGGCTCAGCAGCAGACTGGACGAGAGGCAAGACACTGTTAATGCAATAGAAATTAGAGAACAGGAATACAGAGCAGCTGAGGCAGAGAGAGATAAAAGGATCTCTAGGAATGAAAGAATATTAAGAGAACTCTGTGACCAATCCAAAAGGAACAATATCCGCATTAGGAGTACCAGAGGAAGAAGAGAGAGAAAAAGGGATAGAAAGTGTCTTTGAAGAAATAATTGCTGAAAACTTCCCCATGCTGGGGAAGGAAATAGTCTCACAGTCCATGGAAGCCCACAGATCTCCTCACACAAGGGACCCCAGGAAGACAACACCAAGACACATAATAATTAAAATGGCAAAGATCAAAGATAAGGACAGAGTATTAAAAGCAGCTAGAGAAAGAAAAAAGATCACCTTCAAAGGAAAACCCATCAGACTAACATCAGACTTCTAACAGAAACCTTACAGGCTAGAAGAGAATGGCATGATATATTTAACGCAATGAAACAGAAGGGCCTCGAACCAAGAATATTGTATCCAACACGATTATCATTTAAATATGACGGTGGGATTAAACAATTTTCAGACAAGCAAAAGGTGAGAGAATTTACCTCCCATAAACCACCTCTACAGGACATCTTAAAGGAACTGCTCTAGAGGGAAGCACTCCCAAGGCTAAAAAGCTGTCACCAGAGAAAATAAAACCATAGCAAAGAAAGCAGACCATCCAAAACTAACTAAAGGCAAAGAATAAAACATCTAGTATATAAAGAATAGAGGAGGAAGAATAAGAAGGGAGAGAAATAAAGAAACATCAGACTGTGTTTACAATAACTTAACAAGAAAGTTAAGGTAGATTGTTAGATAGTAAAGAAGCAAACCTTGAACCTTTGGTAACCACGAATCGAAAGCCAGCAATGGCAATAAGTACATATCTTTCGATAATCACCCTAAATGTAAATGGACTGAATGCACCAATCAAAAGACACAGAGTAACAGAATGGATAAAAAACCAAAACCCATCTATATGCTGCCTACAAGACACTCACCTCAAACGCAAAGATATCCCCAGATTAAAAGTGAAGGGATGGAAAAAGATATTTCATGCAAATAACAAAGAGAAAAAAGCAGGTGTTGCAGTACTTGTATCAGACAAAATAGACTTCAAAATGAAGAAAGTAGCAAGAGATAAAGAGGGACATTACATAATGATAAAGGGGTCAATCCAACAAGAAGATATAACCATTTTAAATATATATGCACCCAACACAGGGGCACCGGCATTTGTGAAACAAATACTAACAGAATTAAAGGAGGAAATAGACAGCAATGCATTCATCTTAGGAGACTTCAACACACCACTCACTCCAAGGGACAGATCAACCAGACAGAAAATAAGTAAAAACACAGAGGCACTGAACAACACACTAGAACAGATGGACCTAACAGACATCTACAGAACTCTACACCCAAAAGCAACGGGATACACATTCTTCTCAAGTGCGCATGGAACATTTTCCAGAATAGACCACATACTAGACCACAAAAAGAACCTCAGTAAAATCGAAAATATTGAAATCCTACCAACCAACTTCTCAGATCATAAAGGTATTAAACTAGAATTAAACTTTAGAAAGAAAACAAAAAGGCTCACAAATACATGGAGACTTAACAACATTCTCCTAATTAATCAATGGGTCAATGACCAAATCAAAACAGAAATCAAAGAGTATATGGAGACAAATGACAACAACAACACAAAGCCACAGCTTCTGTGGGACGCAGCAAAGGCAGTTCTAAGAGGAAAGTATATTTCAATCCAGGCCTATCTAAAGAAAGAAAAACATTCCCAAATGAATAGTCTAAAGACACAATTACTGAAATTGGAAAAAGAACAACAAATGAGACCCAAAGTCACCAGAAGGAGGGACATAATAAATATCAGAGAAGAAATAAATAAAAATTGAGAAGAACAAAACAATAGAAAAAAATCAATGAAACCAAGAGCTGGTTCTTTGAAAAAATAAATAAAATAGATAAACCCCTAGCCAGACTCATTAAGAGAAAAAGAGAATCTACACACATAAACAGAATCAGAAATGAGAAAGGAAAAATCATGACGGGTCCCACAGAAATACAAAGAATTATAAGAGAATATTATGAGAATCTATATGCTAACAAGCTGGAAAACCCAGAAGAAATGGACAACTTTTTAGAAAAATACAACCTTCCAAGACTGACCAAACAAGAAACAGAAAAACTAAACAGACCAATCACCAGCAACTTAATCGAATTGGTAATCAAAAAACTACCCAAGAACAAAACCCTCGGACCAGATGGATTCACCTCTGAGTTCTACCAGACATATGGAGAAGAAATAACACCCATTCTTCTTAAAGTTTTCCAAAAAATAGAAGAGGAGGGAATACTTCCAAACTCATTCTATGAAGCCAGCATCACTCTAATACCAAAACCAGGCAAAGACCTCACCAAAAAAGAAAACTATAGACCAATATCCCTGATGAACGTGGATGCAAAAATACTCAACAAAATATTAGCAAACCGAATTCAAAAATACATCAAGAGGATCATACACCATGATCAAGTGGGGTTCATCCCAGGGATGCAAGGATGGTACAACATTCGAAAATCCATCAACATCATCCACCACATCAACAAAAAGAAGAACAAAACCACATGATCATCTCCATAGATGCTGAAAAAGCATTTGACAAAATTCAGCATCCATTCCTGATTAAAACTCTCAACAAAATGGGTATAGACGGCAAGTACCTCAACATCATAAAGGCTATATATGACAAACCCACAGCTAACATCATACTTAACGGCGAGACGCTGATAGCTTTTCATCTAAGATCGGGAACAAGACAGGGATGCCCACTCTCTCCACTGTTATTCAACATAGTACTGGAGGTCCTAGCCACAGCAATCAGACAAAACAAAGACATACAAGGCATCCAGATTGGTAAAGAAGAAGTCAAATTGTCACTATTTGCAGATGACATGATACTGTACATAAAAAACCCTAAAGACTCCACTCCAAAACTACTAGAATTAATATCTGAATTCAGCAAAGTTGCAGGATACAAAATTAACACACAGAAATCTGTTGCTTTCCTATACACTAACGATAAACTAACAGAAAGAGAAATCATAAAAACAATTCCATTCACAATTGCATCAAAAAGAAGAAAATACCTAGGAGTAAACTTAACAAAGGAAGTGAAAGACCTATTCCCTGAAAACTACAAGACACTCCTAAGAGAAATTAAAGAGGACACTAACAATTGGAAATGCATCCCATGCTCTTGGCTAGGAAGAATAAATATTGTCAAATGGCTATACTACCTAAAGCAATCTACAGATTCAATGCAATCCCTATCAAACTACCAACAGCTTTCTTCAATGAACTGGAACAAGTAATTCTAAAATTCATATGGAACCACAAAAGACCCCGAATAGCCAAAGCAATCCTGAGAAGGAGGAATAAAACAGGGGGAATTACGCTCCTGACTTCAAGCTCTACTACAAAGCCACAGTAATCAAGACAATTTGGTATTGACACAAAAACAGACCCACAGATCAGTGGAATAGAATAGAAAATCCAAACATCAACCCAAACACATACAGTCAATTAATATTTGATAAGGGAGCCTTGGATATACATTGGGGAGATGACGGCCTCTTCAGCAGCTGGTGTTGGAAAAACTGGACAGCTACATGTAAGAGAATGAAACTGGACTACTGTCTAACCCCATACACAAAGGTAAACTCAAGGTGGATCAAAGACCTGAATGTAAGTCATGAAACTATAAAACTCTTAGAAAAAAATATAGGCAAAAAGCTCTTGGACATAAACATGAGTGACTTCTTCATGAACGTATCTCCCCGAGCAAGGGAAACAAAAGCAAAAATGAACAAGTGGGACTGTATGAAGCTGAAAAGCTTCTGTACAGCAAAGGACACCATCAGTAGAACAAAAAGACTTCCTACAGTATGGGAGAATATATTCATAAATGACGTATCCGATAAGGGGTTGACATCCAAAATATATAAAGAAGTCACACACCTCAACAAACAAAAAGCAAATAATCCATTTAAGAAATGGGCAGAGGATATGAATAGACACTTCTCCAAAGAAGAAATTCAGATGGCCAACAGGCACATGAAAAGATGCACCACATCACTAATCATTAGAGAAATGCAGATTAAAACCACAATGAGATATCACCTCACACCAGTGAGGATGGCCAACATACAAAACACAAACAACAACAAATGTTGGCGAGGATGTGGAGAAAAGGGAACCCTCCTACACTGCTGGTGGGAATGCAAATTAGTTCAACCATTGTGGAAAGCAGTATGGAGGTTCCTCAAAAATCTCAAAATAGAAATACCATTTGACCCAGGAATTCCACTCCTAGGAATTTACCCTAAGACTGCAGCAGCCCAGTTTGAAAAAGACATATGCACCCGTATGTTTATCGCAGCACTATTTACAATAGCCAAGAAATGGAAGCTACCTAAGTGTCCATCAGTAGATGAATGGATAAAGAAGTTGTGGTACATATACACAATGGAATATTATTCAGCCATAAGAAGAAAACAAATCCTACCATTTGCAACAACATGGATGGAGCTAGAGGGTATTATGCTCAGTGAAATAAGTCAAGCTGAAAAAGACAAATACCAAATGATTTCACTCATATGTGGAGTATAAGAACTAAGGAAAAAAAAAAAACTGAAGGAACAAAACAGCAGGAGACTCACAGAACCCGAGAACGGACAAATAGTTACCAAAGGGAAAGGGACTGGGGAGGATGGGTGGGAAGGGAGGGGTAAAAGGGAAGAAGGGACATTACGATTAGCAGATGTAATGTTCGGGGGGCACGGGGAGGGCTGTACAACCCAGAGAGGACAAGTAGTGACTCTATGGCATCTCACTAAGCTGATGGACAGTGACTGCAATGGGGTTGCGGGGGTGGGGGGAACCTGATGAAGGTGGTAGTGTAATCACCATAATATTACTCATTTAATTGTAGATTAATGATATCAAAATAAACTAAAAAAAAACCCACCAAGGCACAAAAAAAAAAACAAAAAATAAAATGTCAACTAAGTTGGTTTAAAAAAAGAGGGATGGTTATTCAGCGAACTTCACTGAATGAAATTTTTGTCTAAAATTTTGGCTTTTCAGCAGTTTTGGAAACTGGCAAAACATTATCTGCATATTACCACTGAAGCTGTTTAAGCTTCATTCTGAAGTCATGATTGTTTTTGGTCTGGATTCTGTTTGTAAGAGTCATTGGGATAGGATAAATACTGTATACACCGGGGCCACCTACATGCCATGTGTGTTCTGAAACTGACTGGCAGTTTCTCTAAGATTGGCAATCTTCTCTGAGGTTATTTGGGATCTACTTTTAGCAGGAAACTGGAGAAATGGTTCCTTTCTGTTGCCCCAAGTATTGCATGTATGCCTCGGCCTTGTGTAGGGGAGCGCCACTCACAGGGACCTTCTCTGTAAGATTAAGGGGTTGTTGATGTGACACACACCCACGTTGCAAAATTACAGTTGATTTTGATTACAACTTACTGCTATTCAAGAAAAAAAAGACCTTTCACATTTTATCTTCAAAACCAAATTGATCATACTTGGGTCATGCTTAGCAGACATCTCTAATTTCATTTTTAAACTAGTTTTTTTGTTTCCAGTAAATTCATACTACCTACTCCCAAACACGCTGTCTCCCAGGAGAAAAATCTGTTAATTTCCTGGCCACCTGCCAGGCTGGAAAGTTTGGTTTATCCTCCATATTGCTCATATTTATGTTTACCATCTGTACCCGGGTTGGAAATTCTGTGTCAATCCAGAAGAGGAATCTTGCACGTTGAATATGAAAATTTTAATAGCTTTAAAAATATTGAGCCTTTCTTTTTCACCAAATGGCAGGTTTATTCTTCTCATCCAGAAATGGTGTCCAAATTACTGAATATTGGCTTCCATCTTTTGGGGTTTTTTGCAGCATATGATCTTACTTGGGTAATTAGCTCACAGTTAATTTTGCCTAAACTTTGCATCGTGAGTATTTTTGTTGTAGCTCAATATAGCTGTGGGTGATCATAGGAATCCCATGTAAATGGTTAGGGAGGTGACTTTCTTTTAAATTTCCTTATATAGGAGCTTGGATTTTCTTGATCATTTTTGTATTCTAAATAAATTTAGAAAACAAAGAAATTACTTATATTCTTCTAATATCATCAACCATTAGTATCTCAAATTATTTCGCAAAATATCTTTTGTACAAATTATCATGTACATAAACTTTATTTACTTCATTCTTCAAAGTCATATAACAAGGATCTTTCAGCATTGCTGAATAGACTTCAAAATCACTTAAATTTTTTTTTTATTCTGAAATAATTATAGAGTAACAGAAAGTTACAAAAGCTAAACAGAGCTCCTGTCTGCTCTTCACTCAATTTCCCCCACGGGTCATGTCTTGTATAACTATTGTACAATATTAAAACTAGGAATTTGACATGTGATGCAATCAACAGACTTCGGATTTCACTAGTTTTACATGACTCATTTGTGAACGTATGTGTGTAGTTCTATGTAATTTCATCACACCTGTAAATTCATGAAACCATCACCACAATCAAGATACAGAATTTTTCCATCTCCAAAGATGCCGCCTACTACTTTTAATGAGAACACACGCACACACACACACACCATCCCCTTACCTCTGGCAACCACTAATATTTTCTTTTTCTCTATAATTTTGTCATTTCAAGAATGTTATACAAATGGAATCATATTTATATAACCTTTTGAGATTGGCTTTGTTTACTTTGCATAATTCTCCGGAGGTTCACTGAAGTGTGTATCGGTGGTTTGTTCTTTAATCCTGCAGGGTGATCTCTCTCCGTTTGCTTGACATTTACCAGTTGGGAGGACATCTGGGTTATTTCCAGTTTGGGTATTACAAGCAAAGCTCCTGTGAACTACTGTGTACATGTCTTTGTGTGAACATTGTCTTCATCTGAGATAAGCTGAATACGCAATGCCAGATTGTATCGTAATTGAACATTTCATTTTATAAGAAACTGACCTATTGGCTGTGCTGTTTTACATTCCCACCAGCAAGCCTGAGAGATCCAGTTCCTCTGCATCCTTGCTAGCATTTGATGTTACTGGTTTTTTTTTTTCGTCCTTGATAGGTGTAGTGACAACTTATTGTGGGTTCATATGTCTAATGGCCCATGATGTTGAATATACTTTCATGTGTTTATTTGCCATCAGTATTTCTTCTTTTGTGAAATGACTCTCTTTTGCCTACTTTTTAAATTGGATAATTTATTATGCTGGTGAGTTTTGATAATTCTTTGTTATAGAGACAAGATCTTTGCCTGATAAGTGGTTTGCAAATATTTTCTCCCAGTCTGGGGCTAAGATGAAAAATCTTCTTAGCCATCTTTGCAGAGCAAACATTTTAAATTTTGATTAAGTTCAACGTATCAAACTTGCTTTGTATGAATCATACTTTGGGTGCCACATCTAAGATTTTTTCTCCTATCCCTAGGTCCGGAAGCTTTCTTCCTAAAACTTTTATAGTTTTGCATTGAAGTCTGGGATCCATTTTCAGCCCATTGTTCTACAAAGCCTGGGTTTCGGGTCTAATGTCTTTTTTTGTGTGTGTGCTTTTGGGAGTCCAGTGCTCCAGTGTCATTTGTTGCAAAGACTGCTCTTCCTCCACTGAATTGCTTTGTCACCCCTGTCAGCAATCAGTTGGCTGCATTAGAATGGGTCGATTCTAGGGTCCTCTGCTCTGTTCATTGGTCTGTGTGTCTGTCCTTCTGCCAGTGCCACAATGTCTGGGCTGTTGTAGCTATACTGACCCAGAGAGAGTGATTTCTCCCACTTTGTTGTTGTTCTCCCACTTGTTAGCTTTTCTAGGCCTTTTACATTTCCACATAAATTTTAGAATAAATTTTATGTGTGTCTGTATTTATATGAAGCCCTGCTCAGATTTTGATAGGAATTGCATTATACCTGCAGATCAACTTTTAGAGAATTAAAAATTTACTCTGTTGAATCTTCCAGTCTATAAACATGGCATGACTCTCCATTTTAGTCAGCTCCTGTTTGATTTCTTTCATTGACACCCTGTAACTCTCATCACACAGATAGCACTGCACACGTTTTGTTTCCACCTGAGCATTTCATTATTCTGGGACCAATTGTAAATGGCACAATCACTTTTAAAAAATTAAAATATCATTGATATACAATCTTATGATGGTTTCAAATACACAACACAGTGGTTCAACATTGACCCATAGTATCAGGTCCTCACCTCCTCCAGTGCGGTCACTGTCAACACAGTTAGATGCTATGGAGTCATTGATTGTATTCTCCGCGCTGTGCTACCATCCCCGTGACCTCCCTATATTGAGATGGCACAGTCACTGTAATGTCTGTGTAAAATTTCATTTGGTGGACATGTCATCATTTACTTAATTCTTCGGCATTTGCTGGAAATTTAAATTGTTTCCTATTTCTTCACCCTTGTAAAAAAAAAAACACTATAGCTAACAGCTATCAATACTCAATATTCAAATTTTTTATAACTTCTGACTCGTGGGACTCCTGGGCCAGAAGGTGTGAACACACGTGCCCCTCGGTGGGCTGTGTGGTTTGTGGGACTAGCGCACGCTGTGCTCTGTGCCCCCTGCCCTCCCCCCACCTGCCCAGGAAGGCCGCTGCTTCAGTGCTC
Organism: Smutsia gigantea; assembly: GCA_032199065.1. Lineage (NCBI taxonomy): Eukaryota > Metazoa > Chordata > Mammalia > Pholidota > Manidae > Smutsia > Smutsia gigantea. Next base: position 73,204 of record JAVSCE010002937.1, read on the forward strand.
ACACTGGGGTTTCTTTTTCCAAAACACAGGCTCAGTGACTGATTACTCTGTCATACCACAAATTCTTTATAGGTCGCAGTTTTCTAGAACAGGACCTCATCCCATATACTTGTCCATGTGTTCAGTGGTGCTGCTGTCACTGTCTATCTCGGTGGCCTCTTGTAGGCCTTCTGCAAATTATTTATACTTGCTAAAGGCTCTCAGTATGAATAACCCATCCTTACAGGTTCTGCTCTGCCTGCCTCTTGAACTCGCAAACATGCCTGCTCCATGAGTGGGGTGCAGCTCTCCCGTGGGGGGCGTGGGGGATGCTTTGAGACCCCCTGTCAGAGGAAGGGCTGAGGATGGGCTTTCCAGGGAAAGGCTCCCGCAGTTATGGCAGTCAGGTTTAATAACTGTTGCCGTGTGTTCACGTTAAAACCCACTGAAAGCAGAACCCCATTCCTCTGCCATGGCTGCTGCTTAGAGGTGCTCCGTGAGTGTGTCCCCCGTGCTCTCAATCCCTGCCCATGCCGCCCGGCCCGTTGCTCCCGAGCCACACGTCTCCTGAAGGACGTCTGAGCGTTTGCACTCACACAGCCCACAGTTCTGCCCCAGTGGGCCGGTGTTCTCCTTGGCGTCGGGTCATAGGGCTGGTTAGCCAGTGAGTGCTGGAAAAGTGCACAGTTCGGACCTTTGACTTAGGTGTCCCAAAGACAACTGTACAGTGGTGATCTGCCCAGTATATCAAGAAAAGCAATCCATGAAGACCGAATTTTCACATTATCTTGGGGAATATTCTTAGCGCTTTTGAAGATTCAAACCTACTGTGTGACCACTGACCTCTACTGTAAAGGAATTCTTGCTGATGGTCCTGGAGAGCTTGTGGCCCAACCTCAGATTCGCCCTTGGTGAGAAAAACTAGGGAAACCTCCATAATAACACCTGAAGATCTGCTTTTATCCCCTTTGATCAGAGAAGCAGCAGGACAGCAGCCGTGTGAATTGTGAGACTCGGTGTTTAGCGGTCAGTCCAGGGGCTCTGCGTCTCTGGTTGACTAGTAAGCAGCTGTGAGCAGGGAGGTGCAGGCTTCCCGCTGTATCCGGGGGAGGCTGGGAACAGGATGATCCCCTGGGAGTGGAGTCCTGACCACCAGCCAGTCCACTCGGCATTTCCTGCTCTGCTCTGTCAGAAACCTCATAGTGACAGCTTATTCTGATAGAGGTCTTTACCAAGCATTTACCAAAATGTTGATTTTGAAAAAAATAGGATATCAAGTCAGCAATATGTGAAAGCTAGGTCTTGGAGAAGACAATATTCAGATAAATGAAAATTTCCCTTTTCTGGAAAAAATACGGAGCTTGTTCCAGTATCTCACTGGGATGTGGCTCTAGTTTCCTTAATTGTGCTGATCCCACGAGTCACCTTCACGGAGGCTTTTTATTTGGGATTCCAAGCCTGTCCTCACCTCCCTGGTGTCCTCTTTCATACTATGCTTCGCAAGGCCAAAGTGGGAAGGTTCTTTGTGTGAAAAAGGGAAGAAGAAAGTGTGGTAACTGCCAAGTTGGTGCACCAAGCATGGGGCCTGGTGTCATTTATTACTTGTCATTACTTTTAAAGTTGTGCTTAAAGAATAAAGATTCAGCCCCTTACGCACCCACGCCAAAGCCCCGGAACCGATGTCGCCCCACATCAAGCTACATGTAGTCCTCATATGAAGTGTGTTCATAGGACATGTCTCTGGCTCGCCCCCGTGGGGTACAGTTTCCATTAGCTCCCAGTTTTGAGGCTTTTTGGAGATTCTTCATCACATTCTAATAAATTCACGTCAATTGATAACTCTTGTCCTGTGTTAGAAATGACTTTCTATAAAGCACATAATTGAAAGTAACTTTCAGGGAAGCGGAAAGGGTCGATGAGCCCCATTCGTAGCCAAAACCCGGGTATCAGAGCCCCAGCCTCTACCACTTCACAGCATTTCACAGGACGGGGTGGGCACTTTTGGGAGCTCAGGAGCTCAGTGGAACTCCCCCACCCCACGCTGTGATGACGGGCTCTCAGGTCTTGGGAGCCTGTAGCCTGGTTTATGGGGCACGTTGCCTTCCACCCTCTGCAGCCCTCCAAGCACTGCCTCACCTGCTAGTCACCATGCGCAGTCACTGTCATGGACACAGTCTGTGGTCATGATTCCAGCAGGCCGAGAGGCGTTTGTAGGGTGCGAGGGGATATAACTTAGGGGAACAACAGACAGTGGAGCCAAGGAACACAGTGAGGGGGCAGAGCTCCCTTAGCACAGAGCGCCTGTGGCCTTGATCACAGAATTAGAGTGGCGGAGGAAGAGGGCCAGCGTTTGGACAGAAAGGGAAAGAAAATCAGGGATGACCCTTGTCTTTGCTCCTCCCTCTGCGTCCACCTCTCTGCCCCACAACTCGAATCCCACGCCCAGCCCTGTGTGACTGTGAGGGGCTTGGGATTTCTGGGGCTGCACCAAGCCAGTGCCCGCTGATCGCCGCTGCATGTGTTACTTCCGTCACTGCTCCTCTGCCAAATTGCTTTCTTTGGTAAGGAAAAGGGAAAGTGGCACGGCAGGGCGGATGGGGGACAAGTGCTCCGCGCACATCTGTCCCTCCAGGGATTCTGCTGTGTCCACTGAGCATCGTGTCAAATGTGTCTGTAGTCCAAGCACTGAACATTACCTGGGCTGGAAAACCATCTCGGTGGCCAAGCAGGTCCCACCCTACTCAGGTTCAGAGTGTCATACCCTGGAATTTCAGAGCTCCGGCCTACTGTCTCAGCAGTTCCTCCAGCATTTTCCTTTCTTCCTCATCCCCATCCTTCTTGCCTTACTCCTGAGTTTGTGGAAATCTTATACTCAAGTAAAGCCATCCTTGTTTCATCTAGATCCCAGCAAGTGCTTGCCCAGAGAGCCAGCTTGATTCCTGCTCTTGGAAGGAGTGGTGCCGCTGTACAAACGGTCCAGCTTATGTTTAGGTGGAAAGGAAACTTTGCAGAAAGAGTTCCCTGAGAAATTGATTGGGCACGTGCAGCTGGTCCTATCATTTCATTTCACATCTGCTCACACCAGCAAAAGCAGACACGCTGGCTGAGACATGTAAAGGACCATTTAAAGAGCAGTGAAGACGCTGGAATTCATTGGCCACTGCTTCTCAAGGACTTCCTTAGGCCTGGCTGGGAGGGAGGCAGGGAGGCCTGCACGCGGGCATCAGGAAGCCGGGCCTGCTGACAGCACGGCCCACTGGGCTCCACGGGGGAAGCCGCCCGACCTGTCTGAATGGCGGAGGCTCATTCTGGGCCTTAGGGTTCGACGGTCTCATCGGACTCGCTTTCTATTAGTAATATGCACAAAAACCACCTCCTCTAGGATTTTGTGGTGAACAACATACGCTCCCTGCTTCATAAGCTTTCTCTGTAACGGGACCCGAGTCGAGGTCGCTGGTGCGTGAGGCCGGGAGACGCGTCCTCCTGCAGAGGACACGGAGGGAGCCTGCTCTCGTCTTTGCTTCTGCAGGAGGCACATGAGGCGCTCTGACGGCTCCTCTCTCCACTTTGAAAGCATTCCTCACGTCCTGTTTTCAGCAATACTATAGACGAGGTGAGGCAAGTTTTCTTGCTAAAAACAAAAGCTCTGGATAAAGTATCTTTTTAAAAGTGTTAAATACATTGATGAGTTGGGAAGGTAGTAAGATATATTCAGAGGCCCAAACCTGTGCTGGAGCAGGACTGCAGAGGAAGAAGACCATGGAGGCTGGCTTTCTCATTGTGGACAGGTGACGGCGCTGTTGAGCTTCAGGTTGGGGATCTTGTGACCTCAGGGGACTGGTGGCCAACCCCAGGGCTTGCCCCAAGGAGACCTCTTAGCCACATAACGCTGAGCCCTTGAGGCACACCTGCCCCTGTGCCCCGAGAGCTCTCACATATGCACGCATTTGGGCACACTCCCATGTCACGCGTGCACACACGTGCATGCTCACACGGTTGCACACTCACACATTCTCTCACACATGCATGCTCACACGCACACACTCAGGACAGTTGCCTGGGATAAGCATCTAGAACTGGAGTTTTGGAGGAGTCCTGGCTGGAGATGCAGAGAAAGCCCCGGGCCTGGATGAGGTCCCAGGGGGTGATTGCATGGGGAGGAGGCGGGGGGAGGGGACAGGGAGACGGCAAAGGGTTTGCAGGGAAACAGAGGAAGGGGATGTAAGAGTCAGTGGAGTTTGGAGGGGACGGAGGGATGTGCCAGTGCCTGAGCACAGGAATTTGGCTCCTTGGTTTGGCAGCGGGAGGTTTTGATGACTTGACAAGGTGGTTTTGGTGAAATGCTGGAGGCTGGCTGGCAGTGGGATGGAGAGAGGAGGGAGAGGAATTACAGTCAGTGAGCTTGGAAAGTCCCTTCAGAGGTGTGAGGACCTGCGGCAGGCTGGGGTGGGCGGCAGCGCAGCCCTTTGTCCTGTGGGGCTGCTCGCTGGGGGGAGGCTGCCCTGGGAGCGGCCCTGGGCCCCCGGCCTGGCTCCACCAGGAACAAGCACCCCGGGTTCTGGTGCTGGGGTGCCTGGTGCAGGGAGAACCTCCAGAACGAGATGCTGCTTCTGGGCAAGCTCAGGGCTGTTTGGGGCCTGCTGCTGAGCTGAGCGGCTGCAGACAGGACGGGCCCATGGGAAACAGGAGCTGGTTAGCCGGGCAGGACGGGCTCCTTGCATCGCCGGTAGGCAGTTCTCTACATTTTCATGAACCATCTGTTTGATAATTTATTCTGTCCTCTTCCTGAGATTTGATATCCTGCATGTAAATCTGTGATTTCTAGCAGAAACTCTTGCCCCATTTCTAGAGATAAAGCTAACTCTCACCTGACTTTCATTTTCTGACTTACCATTGAAGTGTCACAACTTCTCATTTGCATTTTTTATACATATTCTCCTTTTAATGACATGTAAAGCAGATGACTCAGAACACAGGAAATTCTAAGCAGGTGCCGGCGACATTTCCCTCACTGGTGTGCCAGTGTCTCACCACAGCTACCTGAAGACCTGTGGGGATTTCTGCAATTGGTCAGGATTTCAAACACAGTTCAACAGGGGTTTAGAAAATGTATTGTGACAGTTTATCTTGTCATATATCAATGTCCTTTAAACAATTCATTTCTCTAACTTTCATCTCTCACATTAGAATATTTATTAAATCTCTTTGCTCGTAGAGCAAGCACCTGACCATAGTACCCAGTTCTCCCGCAGATTTCTTAAGTTATTTTTTAAAAATACCCATTCACAAGAACTGTGCTAGAAACCAGATGTTTAGTGCTTTAAGGAGAGGATTTAGGAACAGGCTTTGTTTTCTTAAAGAATGACTTTAAAATCCAGAGTTGTGAAAATAGCAGTAGACTCACAGACACCGAGAAGGGACCAGTGGTTTCCAAAGGGGAGGGGTTGGGGAGGGAGGGGGACTCTAATTCTCAGTCACAATATAAGGAGGTCACGGGATGGTAGTACAGCACAGAGAAGACAGTCTATAACATCTTCCTACATTGGTGGACAGTGACTGCAGTGGAGGGGGTGAGGACTTGGTAATATGGGTGAATGTTGAACCACTGTTACGTACTTGAAATCATCATAAGGTTGTATCAGTGATGCTTTAATCAAAAAAAAAAATCAGTTTTCTGGATAAAATAACCCTCCCCGTAACAGAGAAAAGGCATGTATTTCAAATTGGGGCATGGATAGTGTTTTAATTCTAGTTGCCCTTCAGGTTAATAACCATAAATGATGGAGAAATCAGGACCGCCCTCTCTGGCAGCTGCAGGCGGGCCTGGGCACGCTCCCCTCCCTGCTTCCCTCTGGATGTTTCCTCCGCCCCCGTGGTCAGCACTGGATTCCAGACCTTTTTTTCTTTTTTTCTTTAAATTCTTGGGGAAGAGAACAAAGTGCCCTCAGGCAAATTCAAGCCAAAATGTCACTATGAGTGCAGAATAATCTGAAATGTTACACTCCTGGTTCCTTTTTTTAGGTGTAGTCGAGATTCTGTGCTGTTAAAGATCTTTTTTTTTTTTTTTTTTGGTTAAAGATCTTAATGATTTTTAATGAGAAATTAACTGCATTGCAATATTATCTGGGGGGAAAACCTGATAGTTTTTAGTGTTTCTCAGAGATGAAGTTAGGTATATGCTTTGGGTGATTTTCTAAATACGTTGACAGCAAGAATCTGAAATGTTAGGAGAGATTTGTTTCTACGCCTTTGATTTGAAATGTTAAGGCAATGACTCAAGGGGGGCGGGGGATGCTGAAGCAGAAGGGGGCGTGGGGGACAGGGAGGAGAGGGCGGTCTGGGAGCCAAACCCTTGTTCTCAGGGAGGCACACCAGGGGCAGAGGGCCCCGGGGGCCCTGAGGATGCGGGGCGCTGCCGGGTGCTGAGGGCCCCGAGGCCAGAACCTGCCTGATGTTGGGTTCGCAAGGCAGAGGGGGGGGCCATTGGTGTCACTGCAGGTGAGTGATCTCATTGACCACAGCTGTGGGCCTCTGGCCCGCCAAAAAGCTGCTGAAGAATAGGGATGGTCTAGAAATCTTCAAGAAACACACACGCGGGCCATGAAGTGTGTGCGGGGAAGAGAGCAGATGAGGAGTCCGCAGCCTCGGCTGCCCGTTTCTTGGCCCAGTTCTCTCCCGCCTCCCCGTACCTTTGGGTGGCGTTGAATTTTACTTCCTGTTCAGCAGTGGGGCTGGTAATGTGTTCACGTTACCAAAATGAAGTCACCAAAAGGTGTGAATTGTTACCTTCGTCATAACGTGGGTGTTGCATCGACACGGCCACGTGCCTGGACTTACTGGGAGGGAAGCCAGGATTCCGACTCAAAGAGGAGGGCTGTGGTAACCGACCCACTGCCGGAAAGTGCTTTTTATCAATAGAAAAGGGGCATTTTGTTCTCACTTAAGTGACAAATAATCTTCTATTTCTTTCGTCAGCTGACAAGTGAATGGCAGGAAAAGATAACACCTGTGTTTCTATGGGTACTTGGAGAACGATTTTTTTGAACTTCAGCTTTTGGCCTTGTTTTCTAAGTGGCCCTATTACAAAGGGAGAGATTTTCCCTCAAAGTGTGCACAATCCCCCTAGCTTAGGGTCCCTGCAAGTCCAGGCCTGAGGTGTGAGGTTGCAGTCTTTAAACGTGCTCTTCACCCTAAAACTGCCATGGGGATGTAATAGCCATTGGTTGGCCTGTGCTCCTAGCATTCTTATTTTTTCAAGAAGTTATTACAAAGCAATGACATATGATTCTTTGTTTTCTGACTGAGTTCACAGAAACCTTGTGAACCTACCAGAATATGTTTGTTTTCATAAGTAGAAAAACCATCGGTTTTACAAAAATGGCAAATGATCCTGACAGATGTGAGGACATCGAAGTGTTTTCCCTAACTATAAGAATTTTAAAAAGTCAAAGGTAACAGCATAGGCCACTGAGCTGCTGTGTGAGATTTTATAGCACAGACAACCTTTCTCTACTTTTGAAGGTGTCCAATCCTGGAGGTCCATGGAGATAAATGAAATTGGTAACTTTTGAGAAACAACTTTTCATACATTTTGGAGAGATCACTATAATGTAATTTACTGCTGTTAACGATTTCATTTGAAAATACTTGCTCTTAGACTAAAATCTAGGGAGGAAGTGTGTGGCTTTAAAGTTGTTCTTGACTGGAAACCCTATTCTAACTCCTGGCTGTGTAACCTGAGCCAGGATAAAATCTCCACCATGGAGTTTTTAAGGAATAAAGAAACAACGGGTGCACAGGCCTGAGGGCCCAGAACGCATGCTTACGTAGTTACGCGGTCGCCAGCCGTTCTGATGTTTCTGGTTTTATTTTCAGTGCCTCCCAACACCAAAGCTCCAGTAAGGGATGAAAGATCAGATGGGCGGAGGGATAGGAACAGAATCTCAGAGAGGCACAAAGATAAATGCAAGGAGCATTTGGGCTCTACTGCCAGAAAAATACCTACATCCCGGTTTTTCCATTTCAAACCGCTGATGTTGAGCGGATAGCATGCCCCTCTGCAAGTGAGGCGATGGGATACATCTGGGAGGAGACAGAGTTCTTGGGTGAAAATTTGTAGTGATTTCTGTCAGTGTTTTAGAGATCAAGAAGGGCTTTTTGCTTACTGGGAAATATATTTTCTGGACTGGCAGAAAATCTTATCTACGTGCTGCTTCTGAAGTGGAATCTCTAAAATGACAATGAAATGTTCTTTGCGTTAGCTGTGGCAGAATTGTCAGGGATAGTATGAATAAGGAGGAGGAAAAATGTGCATTTCACACACTACTTCCACAGATGGAACGTATCGGTGACGGCTGTGAGCACAGCAGTGGAGATCAAAACAAATCCTCAGAGGTCCATTTTGTTCCACAGCTGCCATATTCATCCCTATCCAAACTTCTGCCCAAACTGTTAGGAAGAGAATGGATTTCATCGAAAGTCCCTCCACAGTTCCTTGAGATAATGGGAAGACCAAATGACAGAAATCATGGGGAAAAGAGCAGAGGTTCCCATGCCCTAAAAAATGGAACAACAGGCATAAATAAGTAAGACAGTTATGTGAGGCCATACGGCATCGCAGCTTCCACACTCCAGTCCTAAAAATCTGTAAAGGCTCAACTTCCGACTTTGGCGCAGGATGGAACTGTGATGAACACAGAGGAGCCTGTGGGTTTGTGTTTTTCTCACGTCACCCCTCTCTTGCAGGAAGAAGGCATTGTGAAGGAGATTGACATCAGTCATCATGTGAAAGAAGGATTTGAAAAGGCTGACCCTTCCCAGTTTGAACTCTTGAAAGTTTTAGGACAAGGATCCTATGGAAAGGTAGGTCAGACCTTTGCATCCCTGTTAGTCTCTTTCCGTTGTGGCTGGCTCTGTGTCGTACAGCAGGACCTGACTGTCTGGTGACAGGAGACACGGCAGAGGTGCCCCCTGAACACCAAGGACACATGGACCAGAGGCTGATGGAATGAAAATTACAAGCGTCCTCACTTCGCTGTCCTGGCGTGCACTTTCCATCACCACGGAGCCGTGCCAAGCCAGGCTGCGTGTGCCCTCAGGGTGTCACACGCTTCCCCTCCTAAGAGCTTGCTTGGGCCTTTAGTTTATCACTAGCGTGAGTAGGTTTCCAGAACTTGAGCCAGTGCATCTTTGAAAGCACATGCTAAACAAGAAAGAAAAAAACAGAACAAGAAAACAAAGCATAAAACAGTGCCCTTCAGGAATGGCCCATGTGCCTGTCACTCAGGAGTCAGGAGCCTGGGCTCTACTCCTTACCGCCCCCCATGCCAGTTACCGTTACTTTGCCTTTCTAAGACTCAGTTTCCCCACCTATAAAACAGGGATAAATAAACTGATTATTCTATGGATTAAATAAGACACGAATCCCATCTTGCAATTGCCTGAGATGTATTGAAGTGTTGAAAGTTTCAGGACAGAGAATATAAACTATAAGAACCATTCATAGCAGAGAATTGGTTTTCCTTTTTCTTATATTCAAATCACAATGAAAACCGATGCCCATGGGCACATACGGGCATCAAAGTTCATCAAGCTGCACACCAAGATTTGTGCATTTTGTACATATCTCGTAATTTTTAAAAAATGACTTATTTTTAAAAATAAAACATTCTCATAGTAAAGGACAAAACTAAGAAAATATTTCAAATGTTAAGAACTAATTCCCCTCAGAAAATGGGCAACAGGTGGCTCTTCATGGGGCCTCATCCATGTACTGCAGGGCATCAGCGCGTCTTTTCAGTCATGACATGTGAGTCCTACAAGGTCAGTGCTGACGCCTCTGCATCCTTGGTGCCGCTGTTAGGAGCCTGCAGACCGTGACAACACGACTCGGGGGCATAAGGGCCTGGATGAACGACGAACCTAACCTTTCCTAGAGTGTCAGCAGAACAGTCCTGGCTCTTTAAAATAACTATTTTATGTAGTATGTGGACATCGACCACATCTCTCCATTCTTCGTAGGACTTTGTGCCAAAATGAAATCTGGCTCCTGTTGGTTTCATGTAGGATTAATAGTATGCTAATGATCTGAAAAATCTCTTATAGACCATGAACATTTGATTGCGAAATTCATCTTTGACCTGGTTATAGAATAGAATGACTTTTTTTTTCTCTTTTTCCCTTCCACATGGTGATGTGGGAGGAAACATTAATGTATATACAGACATATTAGATTGAACCAAATGCAATTACCAGTATTCAAAATTTTGTGTCCTATAAAAATGGCTATTTAATATGGTTCAGAAGGTATTTATGGAAGTAGGGAAAGGAAGATTTCAGTATCTCACAGTGTGAAAAGCCATCACTGAAAACAAAGCAGAGCCTATTTATGCAGTAATGGAATATATTGCCATTAATTCGGAATGTCAGGAAAAAGCAGCGTGGCATAGTTCTTTCTCAAAGAATCATGATTTTGAAATAGAGCCAAGCAAGGCTCCCTCTCATTCGTACCTTCAAGGACACTGGCACGTGTGTGTCTTTGAAGGAGTTGGTCCCATGGAGCCCGTTCTTGGCCGACTCATCTGTGTTCCCGGCAGGCCTGCAGCTGAGCCAGCAGTGCCGGGCGTTAGGAGTCACTGTCCTGGCACTGACCGCCGCCGCCCGTCTCCCGGCGCCTGGGAGCAGCAGAGATGGGAAGGTGCCCTCTGAGCGCAACAGAAACACAGATCCGAGGCCCAAGGTGTCCCTTCAGAAACTAGACTAAACAAAACTACCCTTGAAAATGTCCTCCTTGGAGGCCTGGAGGTGAAAATAGGAGGAGAAAAAGCTATTTCCAATTCCCTCCAGATTTCAAATTTTGAATTTCAACTGTGCTTTGAAGAAAGTCTTTGGATGACAAGTGAAGTAGTGGTGTTTTCAAGTCCCCAAGGAGTGGTCGCCCCATGGAGTCGTCATCCCTGCAGAGTGTTCACCCATCTGGAATGGTCATCCCCAAGGAGTGGTCCCCCCACCTCACACACCATCCCAGGCCTCTCCAGCCACACTTCTGCACTTTCGTCATCATACACACGGACACAAGTGAAGTTCAGAAATAAAAGGCGGCTCAGTGACAGTGTCTTGGGTGTTTAAGCCCCACTAGCTGCTGGGTGTCATCCAGGTTGGCTGTACCAGGGCTGTTGGAAGTGAGGTTCAGGGCTCCCAGTGGATTTGAGGTGGCAGGACTCTGGACAAGGTGTTATTCTGGAAGGCTTCACTCCGCAGTTCCCTGGGAATGATTTGGAGCCAACATCAGGCACAAGTACAAATAGTGTTTTCCACACAGGGCTGCTTGTTATGAATTTTTTATAAAAGCAAAGTCAGCGATGAGGGGAAAGCCAAAGCTGTGTGTTCTAATGCCCCATGTTAGTTTATTCTCTCTAAATAAAAACATGTCCTTAGGTGGGAGTGATCTACCTGATTTCCTTAAAGGAAAAGAAGGTCGAAACTAGATTTCACCATGCATAAAGCTCCTGGTAACAGATTTCCCTTGCTCTGCTGCAAAGCGCAGGGGGCTGGCCTGACTCTGGGCACCAGCATCCCAGGCTGTACTTGCCTTACTGGGTCCCTCCATTCTTTCTTTCATTCATTACCGTGGTGGCAGGGGTTTTGTGCTGGAGACACAGAAATGAGCAAAACATATTCTTGCAGCCAGAAGGCACGAGAATCCAGAGGGCAAGTCCCTAGGGTGGCATCTCCCCAGGGGCCGAGGTGCAGCCTCCAGCTGACCCCCCATGGGACCACCCAGACTGCAGCCTGGCCACCCATCCGGGGCCGGTCCTGCACAGTGCAGGCTGGGGCTGAAGCAACCTGCCTCAGGAAGTGGAGGCAGTCTCTTGTCGTTTGTTCAAACCATCCTGTTTCAGTGCTGTCCAGGGAGCAGAGGGTAATGGTGGTGTCTGGCCAAGAGAAACACAGCCTTATCCTCAGACAGGAAAGTGCCGTACACATTGAATTGGGAAGCAGTGAAGCACTTTGGGAATACGGCAAAGCACATTCCAGCTTTGGTGTGAAGGATGCTAACCGGATGTTCCTTGGCATGTTAGAGACAGAGAGGCACCAGGCTGCCACGGAGCTGGGAAGAAGTCTTTGCCCCTCCCCATGTCCTCGCTGCCCCAGGCTATGTGGATGAGCACCAGGGCCACCTTGGAAGTATTCCCTGAGGATGTCCTGTGAAATGCTCTTCAGAGTAGGAGTCCCACATTTGGAAGGGATCAAACCAAATCAGAAAACGTCCTTGCCACTGTCAGTTAATTGGTGGCATTGTAAGAATGGGTCTTTAAGTGTCTTCCTCTGGGGGACGTTGTTACCCTAAAGTCCTCCAAAAGCTCATGGCAGCCACCCAGGTGTCCTGTGTGTTGGCGGACACTGCAGACCGACTGCCATTTCCAGTTCCGATGGCTGAGAAACTTTGCTGAGAGAACCAGGCCACGATTTGGCTGAGTATGGAGACATGTGAAGATTCGGGGTGACTTACGGTGACCCAGCCTTTCTGCCTGTGCATCGTCTCATGACACCTTTGTGGTGTCCGACACTGAGCTGCTGAACAGGCAGTTCTAAAAATGAAAGGAGGGAGCCCAGAAAAAGCCAGCTCGGTTAATTGTGACAATCAGGGGCGTCGGATTTGTTCAGGCGCTTATTCCAGCACATGGAAGCATGTTCCCAGATTACCTAAGCCTGACAGAAGAGGACGAGACAAATGCAGGATGCAGCCACACCGGAGTGCCGGCCCTTCGACAGACGAGGCCAGCCTCCTCACGAATCATTACATTTAATTTTGAAGTTGACTTTCACAGTTTCTGTTGGTTTTCTCGGGAAGCTGCATGTCTGCTATTAGGTACCCGCTGCCCGTGGGGCTGACCCGGCAGCGGCACCGGGTGACATGCAGGGCCCGGCACATAGGAGGAGCTTGACAAGTACTGATGAAATGGAATTTTTCCTGTTCTTTTCAAAAATAAAAGTAGAACTTTCAAAAAAACAAGTAAGTGTAAATAGCCATTACTACTGATCTCATTCTTAAAGCCTGAAATACAATAGACAAAAAGGTTTTATGTGTAACTATGCAGAGTTTGGCATCATTTCAAGTAAATCTTCCTTGGGGGCTGCCTGTGAGCTCGGGTCTCAGTTTAGACTCAGGTGGATCAGGGTTTTCTCAACTCCTTGAATCCATACTCTCATAGGCACGGACATACGCATTCAGGTATGTCCTCCTTATAGTTCAGTGGAGAGGTGGAGTAAGAGGTGGAAAAGGAGCAGAAGGATTGTTTCCAGGTATCCAAAGGCTGGCCGTGTGCACACATCTTTCTCATACTTCACTTGTCCTCCCATTTTGACAGAGGAGTTTTACTGTTGTTACTAGTGTCCTGACGAGTCAGTGGCCCTGTAACAGGATGGGGATAACTCTGTGCTCCAGACGAAGCCCACGAGAGCTGGAGCAGCTGTTCACACTGCCTCTCTGCACAGTGACTTGCAGAGAAGGCAGTTTGCCCCAGGGCCGCTCACAGCCCTCCGCGCTGGCCGCTGCATCGTTTTACACCAGCCCTCAGTGCCGTGGCTGAGGTCATGCCCCTTCCTGCAGGGCCACATGGCGGCTGCACCAGCTGCCGCACACAGCCACCCTGTCCGTCACCCCCATGCCCTTCACGGAGCCGGGAAACCTGTGCCCTGGCTGCACGCCTGCCCCTGGGCCCCAGCAGGGGGCCACCTCCTTGTCCAGCATCTTCTGCCTGCTCACTCACTGCCCCCACCCGCCCTGGGGACAGGCAGCCACACTTCCCTGCTGACCCCAGTGACCCCAACTACTCAGATCCACACTCAGCTCCGTGGGAGGGCTGGAGAACTAAGAGGACTTGGGGCACGAGTGGGCCACCAGGTGTTCATGGCACATGAGGCCCGGCACTGGTGCTGCCCTCTGCACCCCCTCTGCCTGCTGTCACAGCTCTGCCTTCCCCCTGGGGAGCTCGACCCCAGCCGCACTGCCTCAGGCAGAGCCCCGGGTCTGCAGCAGCTGCCAGGCCGCAGGGGCTGGTGGGTGACCGGAGGGCTGAGCCTGCATCCTGGGTGCGGTGCTGGGTGAGGAGAGGCCCCTGACCCCCCAGGGGTCTGCCCTACAGGCAGCCAGCTGGCCTGCAAACCTGTGGAACACACAGGGGCTCAGACACTTCACACGCCTCTCAGGTACTCTCCGTGAGAGCACAGTCTGGAGGCCACAGAAAGAGGAGCCTGCCTCTAGCTGCCCGTGGCTCCCGGGCCCTCCGCTGCAGGCAGCCCCTCCCTGTCCTCACCTGCTTGCCTCTCCGCGGACCTGGGGAGTCCCGTCTGGGGGATGGTGACCCGAGCGGTGCCAAGGTCAGGAGGGAGGGACAGTGGGGTCCTCGCAGGGCACGTGGCGCTGGGGCGCTGTGTCTGTGGCCCTCCTGTTCTGCCCTTAGACTGCATGCTGGCGGCTCCCTGGGGGGAGGCAGGCCCGTGGGCGGCCCCAGGGCTCCTGCCCACACACTGCCTCCTCCGTCTCTCCCCTCGTCCCAGGCAGAGAGCACTCCACATGCCATGCCTCCAGCTGTGGCCAGTGAAACCGGGACCCCTCCCGTGAGTCCCACACTCAGTGGTCCAGGTTCTGTAACTGGACTTGCCAGATGCTTGGGTACCAGCAACCTTTCTGGCTTGAGGCTCAGAGAGGGAGGCACTGGGAAGGAGAGACGCCCTCACACCACGCAGGCTGCACTTTGTCTGCCGGAGGCCAGCTCCATCTGTGCGTGCTGGCGCGGCAGCCTGCCCCTCTCCAAGTACTGCTAGGAAATGCAGATACTTTTCTTCATTTTCAGGGAGGGGATTCTTTCATTCATGAAGTACCCCGGGTGTGTGTGTGCTTATTTACTGACTTCCATCAACAACAACCATGAATATGACTCTAAGCTCACTCAACTTCTCTGACTGTTCTCTTCTTGGTTTTCTTCCATGATGTGCCTCAAAACGTGCTTCAGAAAGTGTTAAATGTTCACTGAATATGTATTTAAGAGCCATTTAGGACACTAACTCTATAAATTTAAGCTACTCAAAACTAAAATCTGGAGGAAGAAAGCTCCAAAGAAGAGAAGCTACTTTATCCTGAGAGTCCGGTCTGTTCTGTGTGATTGGCAGTAACCCTCAGGGCTGTGTCCACAGCGGGCTAGCAGAGGGCGTCTACAGTAAACCAAATGATGTCCTTTAAACTTCGGGTTAGTGTTTGTTTTTCTGAAGGATTGCTGTCTTCTAAAAAAGGAGGGTGCTACTACTTCTGATGGAAAATGTTCAATAGAATGCCAACGCTACCAGAGGCAAGTGAAGGTCCTCCCCAGACACAGCATGCTGTTCACCACAGAGCTTTAGCGAATTAGATGCGGGCAGCCTTGAAGTCAGAAAATATTACATTTATAATTTTCCTACAGTGTGTTTATTTCGTTGGAATTTTTCTAAACTCCTTTGTGCATTGTCAGTCAAATAAGGACAATGAGTTTAAAGTCATTAATTTCAGATGGCCTGTGTTCTCTTTCTAAGGTGTTCCTTGTAAGGAAGATCAAGGGGTCTGATGCTGGACAGCTCTACGCAATGAAAGTTCTTAAGAAAGCGACCTTGAAAGGTGAGGATTTTACAGGGCCTGCCCTGCTTGAGGCATATAACTGCTTTGTACTCCATTTGCTGTTTGAGTAAACACCCATCTGCTGACTGTTGTGTGATTTTTGAAGATCTCTCTAAAGGAGTGTATCAGTCACATCACGCTCTAATTGATAATAAGTAGTACAGACATTTCCCTGATATTTAACGTATCCCTGCAAAATGTCCACAGTTTTCAGAGAAAAGCCATAGTGCGTAAATGCCACATACATTCTGCTGTATCCGACCATTTGGTGAACAGTGCACTGAGGAGGAAGAGAAAAAGCAGGTTGTTAGGACTGGTTGTGGATGACAAAGCCTAAATTTGTCAGACTGGATTGCTCAGTTTTAAACAAAACGTGATTCATGACTATTATTTCCCTTCTGTCCTGGTGACTGGGTTTTGGAAATACAGTCTAACTGATTCCCAGCCTGCTACGCCTGCCCTCCAGGAAAGCATAAGCACCAAACACAGGGTCAGGATAAATCCATGATCCAAAATCTGCATTCCGAGCCCAGCTGTGCATGTGCGCACCCAGGTGTGCTCTGACCCCTCCGATTCACCCTGTTGGTGAGGGAGGGATCCCCCACCCAAAAATGTATGCAGTGGCCAGACACCCAACAGCCAGCACTGGACAGGTGAGACGATGGTCTACCAGTCACAAACTCATCCCCCACGGGAGGGGAGCACACATGCCACCCTGGGCCGCCCGGGGTTGCTCTCAGGAGCAGCGTGAACAAGTAGGGGCTTGGGAGGCAGGCCTTGCAGCAATGAAGGAGGGAGGTGGCCCCTGGTTCCCAAGAAGGATGTGATGGGCTTGTTTGCATGATTCTGTGGGTGGCAGGAACTGAAGCCTAGTAGGTTAAGGATCTGGAGGAGGGGCGTGCAGCTGGCCGGGCTTATAGGGGAGCCGGCAGGGTGGGGGGCCTTCCTGCCGGGCAATGGACATGTCTGCCAAGGGTAGGAAAACACCTGGTTAGGCCTTTGGGGCCTGTGAGTCTCAAAGATGTCAGGGAAGCACTTGATTATCCTATATCACCATGTCCTCTTCAAGCACATGGCAAGGAGGGGGACAGTACAAAGAGTGTGTCATTCTCTACACACAAGTCATTATCTAGCTGGTAGATAAGATGCATGTATTTTTAACTACATGTAACCAGCAATATAGGCCAGTAAGTGCACAGAACGAACATACAGATGTAAGCATCTTGGTTTAAAGGAGAGAAAGAATCTTTCCAAATAAGGTGTTCAAGAATTGAGAAGGTGAGTGAGACTCAAGTCTGAACGGAAGAGTGGATAATGCAGCCGAGGACCTGAGCCAGCTGATCTCTCGGCGCGGCCCGCCTGCGTCAGAATCGCCTGTGTGCCCCTGGGAGGGCAGAGGTCTCCCTCCTGACCTACTGAATCGTAGTCCCTTAGGAGCAAAGCCTGGAATTTGCCTTTTTTTTTTAAACAAGTTGTCCTAGTAATTCTTATGTACACAGAAGTTTGGGCTCTCCAGGTTTTGACTTTCCCCAACTTTTAACAAAATAATCTTAGCACTGAACAGTAGTTCCATACAACTAAAATATTAGACATTTGTTCAGGATCATGTGAATGTCTTAAAAGTGAACAGGTGTCCTGGCACTTGCTCAAAAGGTTAAGCACACAGTTACTGTAAGACCCAACCTCCTGGGTATCTAACCAAGGGGAACAAAAACGTGTCTACACAATAACTTGCATATAGATGTTCACAGCAGCATTAGCCAATTCACTATAGCCAAAAACTGAGAGAGAACCCAAATGTCCATCAACTAATGGATAAATAAAGTGTGGAGCATCCATAGGATGGAATGGTATTCAGCAATAAAAAGAAATGAAATACTGATGCATGCCACGGCGTGGATGAACCTTAGAAACATTCTGCCAAGTGAAAGATGCCAGACACTGGGTTCCCCATGTGGTTCCATTTGTATGAGAGTCCAGAATAGGCAAGTTCACAGAGGCAGGAATCAGATCAGTGAGTGCCGGGGGCTGGGGGTCAGGAGGACGGGGAATGACTGCTCTTGCTATGGGGTTTCTTCTCGGGGTGATAGAAATCATTTAAAATTGTGGTGATGTTTGCTTAGCTCAGTGACTATTCTAACACCCACTGTCTTACGCACTTTAAATGCATGAATTGAGTGGTATGTAGGTCACATCTCAGCATAGCCATTATTTTAAAAACAGCTGCAAACTGACATGGCTGTTTGCTAAAGCCCACTCTTTATCCTGTAAGCACTGGCATGTACTCTCCCGGACACAGGACAAGCAGGTTCCCGCAGTTGAAGGCAGGAACCAGAGATGGGGTGGGTCCTCTGCTCCAACGGATGGTGTCTGACTTTACATCAGCAGATTCCATGTTAACCTTGCCAGCGTGTGCACAGTGAACTTAAATTGTTCCTTTTCTCCTTAAATCACAAGTGTTCCTTTTTTCCCTCAAATATGCTCTTACCGTCTCCTGCCCCTGAAAAGAGGAGGAGAAGGTAGATGTGAAATTGGATCCACTGTGAGGGCTTCTGTGGCTGGTCCCTGGCTCTGGGGGGGCTGGGCTGTGTTCTCCGCTTGGCTTGTCGCTGAGCCCGCTCGCTGTCAGTGCTGGCCTTGGCCTCCGCCCCTGCGCCCGCCCCTTCGCCTCAGTGACTCTCCCTCTGATGCGTGTGTCTCCGCATTTGTGTGTAATCTGACCCAGTGTCCTTGGGGAAGCCCTCCTGGTACAGTGTTACACAGATTGGGCAGGACACGAAACTACATAGAGCAGTCCTAATGCTGTCAAACATGTCTCTCCATCAGTATATACAGATGTATGTATAGGCACAAAATCTAAATATCGTGTCTTCTAGTAGGAAATTTGCCAAAATGAAAATAGTTATGAGATTATTAGTGTTTTTTTTCTTCCCTATAGTCTATATTTCAACTTTGCAACAAAATAAAACATATTTGACTTTTTACGGTGTAAAGTTATTTTCTAAAATATTCCAGTAAAGTATGCTTGTGTGAAATCGTTTTTTTAAAATAATTTATTTTGGTATCATTAATCAACAATGAAATCATTTTTATACTGTGAGCATGAGTCATATAAGCAGAAAGCTGCAGAAAAATGTCCCTTTCTCTGTGCTTGGAAAATCATCTTTAAAACCAAAGGCTGCTTTAATCACTGACTGGACTTTCTGTAATGGCCCATGACTAAAAAATAGATTTTTTTTTTTAACAAATGCACTTGGAATTTATTTTCATAAGGGAAAATTTTAAAAAGTTTACAAGATGGTCTTGAAGTGAGGGGATCCTCGGACCCGTCCTGGGGAACCAAGCATGTCCGGATAGGAGGCCAGGTCTCCGTACACAGCTAAGGGGGCTCCCTGCAGAAGGACACCTGCCCCCCCTGAGCCGGCGTTTCCTCCACTTGGAAAGAGAGTTGGCTCAAGAGATGTGAACTGCTTTCGCTGCAGCACCCTGCACTCCATTAGACTGAGTTAATGGAGTTTCCATCTTCACACCATCACCAGTTTGCCAGCTAGTTGGTGATTCTGAAGAGACAGGACAGTCACTGTGACAGCAGCGTCCAGGACAGCCAGCTGCCCAAGGGAGATGCACGGGACGCAGTAGTGACATCGCTTGGAAAGGATGGCCTGGGGACGGAGGGATTGTGGAAATAATCGTAGCACTGCAGGCTGTTTCTCAAACACACGGGTGGCTGTCAGGAACAGAAGCAGGATTGTCCGTGACGTTCCAGAGAACTTGACACAAAGCATGTCATTTTTCTGACAGCTCTTTTGCCTGTTTTATCTGTAAATAAGTCTGGAGTTGGCAGGTGGTTGCCCGCCCCCCATTCTTTAAAGAGGTGGCATAAGCTGCTTAGGGAAAGATTGGCTGCTCCAGCCGCTGAAGGTGCTGAGCTGGCTGGCGTGTGGGCTTCCTGCTGCACATGCCTTCCTGGGTCATCCCCGAGTCACTTCAGGACCCTTTGAAAATGTTCGCTTCTTGGATTGACAAAGTATCTGAGCCTGTGACACGGCACTGAGTCATCACAGGCAGTGGCTCTAGATGGTGTGTTCCAAATACAAGGACTCCCAGCGGGCGGCGGCCGCTCTGTTTTGTGACTTTGTTTAAAGACATTGACGTACTCCCCTTCCCCAAGCAGGAGCCCAGGAGTTCAGCCTGAGTTCCATCCCCTATTTAGTGAGTACGCAGGTGGGGACAGTCACCCACTCTCAAGACGGCCCCCAGCCTTGGTTACAAGCTGGAATTACCTGCGGCATTTCCACCAAATGTTGAGGCCTGGCCTACACCCCAAGATTCTAAATCTGCATGTGGCATGGGAACTCCCCCAACTAGAGGACCCGCCCATGGGCTGGAAGCACAGACTCTACATCCTGGGATCTTGTCCAGCTTAAACTCTCTCTGGTCCTTTTCTCTGTGAAGATAGACTTTGGAGACATGTTAGGACTTTTCTTGTCTAGGTTTGTTGAGGGCCTGTTTAGGGGGGCGGTGAGGAGGAAGGTCAAGTGCTAGCTGCCGTCTGGTTGAAGGAATTCCGTCCCAGCTGCTATGGCGCCAAGGCCCTGTGGTCCTGGTGATGACCGAGGGCCATGGCCTGGCTCCCCCACTGCAGTGGCCATTCCGGTGGCCAGCCTCCATGGGGGCTGCTCGGGTGAAATGCTCCTGGGCAGTCACTTCCCAGTATGACTTCATCTGCGTTTTCATGCCTCACTAATTTGCCATTATGCTCCCTGCATCAGCTTTCTAAGCCCAAAGGTGGTACCCATTCCCTGCTGTGAAGGAAATAGGTTGTGTCCTATAGATTCTGAAGGAGGGAAAATGTTCTGGCAGAATCTCTTTGGCGAGTTAAGTAACAGTTGTCACTTTGTGTGTGTTTCTTGATTGCTGTGGGGGTCACTGAGGTGCGAGGGGGCAGAAATGGGCCTGCCGGGCACCCTCATGCTGCCGGACACCAGTCAGCAGCCCTCTGCTGATCATCTGCTTTCTTGGGGAAGTAGGGCTCCAATCCCATCGCTGGAATGTCAGCAGATACACTAGGGGCAGGACAGAAATGTGTAGATACCGGTCATCTCTGCTACAGCGGCTGGAATAGTCCCAGAGTTCGTCAGGTGGTCCCAAACCTCAGAATGTTATTTGCAGCACAATTCTATTTGCTTTTCTCTTACCTGAGGTGCTTCATTTAAAAACACTTAGTAACTAAGCTTCAGCTGACTTTATTTCTCTGCTAATTCATTTATGATGTTTAGTTCATGTAGGATGATTGCAAATCCCTAGAGGAAAAAAGCCAGGTAAATTCCAAGGACATGTAGTAAGTGTGCTGCTAGGAATTTTTACTCTCAGTCTACAAGTGAGGAAACGGGACAAAAGCAGTGAAGCCAGTTGCTCAAAGTCATCTGGGGTCAGGATTCCACACTCCTCCTGTGAGACAGGCACTAAGGACCCCATCCATACTGCCACACCCAGGTGCCTGGGAAGCCATGTCCTGGCAGGTGTACTAGGGCACATTCTGCTCAGGGCATCTATTTTCCCAGGAGATGATCTAAGACAAAAAGTCAAATGCAAAGGACCCCCTGTCCCTCCCCCGCAGCCCCTTGACTTCTTTCTCAGGCCCTTGGGGACTGTAGGTGAACTTTGAACCTTAACCT
This sequence comes from Smutsia gigantea, assembly GCA_032199065.1. NCBI lineage: Eukaryota > Metazoa > Chordata > Mammalia > Pholidota > Manidae > Smutsia > Smutsia gigantea. The sequence goes on from JAVSCE010002937.1 coordinate 94,513, forward strand.
TGAACCTTAGATAAGCATCATCCCTGTGTAATAGGCACTCCCATTTATTATTATACACCGTGCGTATACAGTGGGGTACTTTATATGTTTGTTTCTAGCAAAATTGCAATTTTTGATTGTAAATAGGTAAAAAGTAGGAGAGGGGTTTTTCACTACTGGTCATCTTTAATGCCCATGTCCTGCGAGTATGGGAGATTAACGGACTGAAGATCCTCCACAGAAGGAGGCTCCAGTGAAGAAGTCAGTGACGGGACAATGTCAGTCTTATTTTAAATAATTCAGTATCAGGAAAGTTCTTGGGGAGCTATGCCTGATAACTGTATTAAATGCAGTTAACATTTTTTATTTTTATTTATAGTTTTCTTCATTTTTTTCAGGAATAATGAACAGCACAGTGTTTTGGCTACCAAATGTTTTTAGCAGCGTAGCCTGTTACAGGAGGCCACCTTTTGCCATGAATTAGACCTTTAAAGGCTAAAAGATACCATGAGAAGATGGGTTTTTATTCTGCATCCGAGAGGCGGCTCAGGGCATAACTTCAGTCCTAGTGGGGGGTTTGTGGATGAAGGAAGGAAGGGGTGAGCAGTGGTCACTCAGGCAGAGCCTGGGCTCCTTCCCAGCGCAGCCATGGCCTCGAGTGACTAAGTCCCAGGCCGACTTTGTGCAGCGCACCAGGCTTCCCCAACGTTGTGCTGCCTTGGACACAAACTGTCGTCAACACACCACTGCGGCTGAGCCGTCTGCCAACAGCGCCACCACGTGCAGGGTGTGGCCCTGCGCCCGGGGTGTGCATTCCCTGTCCCAACGCGCATGTTTTTCAGAGGTGTGTGTATTAGCTGGCCAGTTCACATTTCATGGTGACTCATAGATTCATGGTTATTTTTATCTTACCCTGAGTTTTCTTTTTCAAAACCATCTATATCTAATGTAATATGATGAAATCTGGTACCTGTATAATATAGAAGCATACTGATGGAGATAATTTAAAGATCAGAAGCAAATTCAGGCAGTGGTGCCTAGAGAGAAGGATTCGGGCCCACCCTCATGGCAGATGGAGCTTTCCTAAGTAAATCCAGCCTCCAGAGTAAGTTAATTATTCTCACCTGGGATTCTTAACCTGACAGCTGCCAAGTACTTCAAGGTCAACTTCCCGAGAATGTCCCTGACTGCTCCACAAGATTGCACCGGCCATTCCACGGATTCGATGGCTTGCACCAGCACAGGGATACAAGTATTCAGAATCAGTCTCAAGGTCCAAAACCTCCCTGCTCCCGGCACCAGACTGCTCAGCTAGCTGGCAGAAAGGCCCCCTTGCGAGCGGTGTCTCACTTGCCGGGAGATCCGAAAGGACTGTGGGTATCGAGACATTTTCTTGTGACTGGGAGAGGCTTTAGCCAACTTTTTTTTTTTGCAAAGGAATTGACTTTATTTTATTTTATTTCATTTTTTAACATATTATTGATATACACTCTTATGAAGGTTTCACACGATGAAACAATATGGTTATTACATTTACCCATATTATCCCCCCCAATACCCCAATGCAGCCACTGTCCTTCAGTGTAGTAAGATGCCACAGATTCACTATTTGCCTTCTCTGTGCTACACTGTTTTCCCCGTGATCCCCCACACCATTTTACTAAGCATAATACTCCTCAATCCCCTTCTCCCTCCCACCCCACCTGCCCTCCCACACCCCTCCCCTTTGGTAACCACTAGTTCCTTCTTGGAGTCTGTGAGTCTGCTGCTATTTTGTTCCTTCAGTTTTGCTTCATTGTTATACTCCACAAATAAGGGAAGTTATTTAGCACTTGTCTTTCTCCACCTGGCTTATTTCACTGAGCATAATATCCTCCAGCTCCATCCATGTTGTTGCAAATGGTAAGGTTTGTTTGTTTCTTATGGATGAATAGTATTCCATTGTGTATATGTAGCACATCTTCTTTATCCATTCATCTACTGATGGACACTTAGGTTGCGTCCATATCTTGGCTATTGTAAAAAGTGCTGCAATAAACATAGGGGTGCATATGTCTTTCTGAATCTGAGGAGTTGTATTCTTTGGATAAATTCGAAGGAGTGGGATTCCCGGGTCAAATGGTATTTCTATTTTTAGTTTTTGAGGAACCTCCATATTGTTTTCCACAATGGTTGAACTAGCTTACATTCCCACCAGCAGTGTAGGAGGGTTCCCGTCTCCACATCCTCGCCAGCATTTGTTGTTCTTAGTCTTTTCGAAGCTGGCCATCCTTGCTGGTGTGAGGTGATATCTCATTGTGGTTTTAATTTGCATTTCCCTGATGATTAGTGATGTAGAGCATCTTTTCATGTGTCTGTTGGCCATCTGAATTTCTTCTTTGGAGAACTGTCTCTTCATATCCTCTCCCCATTTTTTAATCGGGTTATTTGCTTTTTGGGTGTTGAGGCATGTAAGTTCTTTATATATTTTGGATGTTAACCCCTTATCGGATATGTCATTTACAAATATACTCTCCCATACTGTAGGATGCCTGTTTGTTCTATTGATGTTGTCCTTTGCCATACAGAAACTTTTTAGTTTGATGTAGTCCCATGAGTTCATTTTTGCTTTTGTTTCCCTTGCTTGAGGAGATGCATTCAGAAAGAAGTTGCTCATGCTTATATTCAGGAGATTTTTGCCTATGTTTTCTTCTAAGAGTTTTATGGTTTCATGACTTAAATTTGGGGCCTTGATCCATTTCAAGTTTACTTTTGTGTATGGAGTTAAACAATAATCCAGTTTCATTCTCTTGCATGTAGCTGTCCAGTTTTGCCAACACCAGCTGTTGAAGAGGCTGTTATTTCCCTATTGTATATCCATGGCTCCTTTATCATATATTAATTGCCCATATATGGTTGGATTTATATCAGGGCTCTCTTGTCTGTTCCATTGGTCTATGGCTCTGTTCTTGTGTCCATACCAAATTGTCTTGACTACTGTGGCTTTGTAGTAGAGCTTGAAGTTGGGGAGCATAATCCCCCCAGCTTTATTCCTCCTCCTCAGGATTGCTGTGGCTATTCGGGGTCTTTTGTGGCTCCATATGAATTTTAGAATGATTTTCTCTAGTTCGTTGAAGAATGCTGTTGGGGTTTTGATAGAAATTGCATTGAATCTGTAGATTGCTTTAGGCAGGATGGCCATTTTGACAATATTAATTCTTCCTATCCATAAGCACAGGATGTGTTTCCATTTATTGGTATCTTCTTTAATTTCTCTCATGAGTGTGTTGTAGTTTTCAGAGTATAGGTCTTGCACTTCCTTAGATAGGTTTATTCCTAGGTATTTTATTCTTTTTGATGCAACTGTGAATGGAATTGTTTTCCTGATTTCTCTTTCTGCTAGTTCATTGTTAGTGTATAGGAATGCCACATATTTCTGCATATTAATTTTGTATCCCACAACTTTGCTGAATTCAGAAATTAGATCTAGTAGTTTTGGAGTGGATTCTTTAGGGTTTTTAATGTACAATATCATGTCATCTGCAAACAGGGACAGTTTAACCTCTTCCTTTCCAATCTGGGTGCCTTTTATTTCTTTGTGTTGTCTGATTGCTGTGGCTAGGACCTCCAGTACTATGTTGAATAGAAGTGGGAAGAGTGGGCATCCTTGTCTTGTTCCTGATCTTAAAGGAAAAGCTTTCAGTTTCTCGCTGTTAAATATAATGTTGGCTGTGGGTTTGTCATATATGGCCTGTATTATGTTGAGGTACTTGCTCTCTATACCCATTTTGTTGAGAGTTTTTATCATGAATGGATGTTGAATTTTGTCAAATGCTTTTTCAGCATCTATGGAGATGATCATGTGATTTTTGTTGTTCTTTTTGTTGATGTGGTGGATGATGTTGATTTTCGAATGTTGTACTATCCTTGCATCTCTGGAATAAATCCTACTTGATGGATGATCTTTTTGATGTATTTTTGAATTTGGTTTGCTAATATTTTGTTGAGTGTTTTTGCACCTATGTTCATCAGGGATATTGATCTGTAATTTTTTTTTTTTGTGGTGTCTTTGCCTGGTTTTGGTATTAGAGTGATGCTGGACTCATAGAGTAAGTTTGGAAGTATTCCCTCTTCTTCTACTCTTTGTAAAACTTTAAGGAGGATGAGTATTAGGTCTTCACTAAATGTTTGATAAAATTCAGCAGTGAAGCCATCTGGTCCGGGTATTTTGTTCTTAGGTACGTTTGGATTACCAGTTCAATTTCATTGGTCTGTTCAGATTTTCTGTTTCTTTCTGGGTCAGCCTTGGAAGTTGTATTTTTCTAGAAAGTTGTCCATTTCTTCTAGGTTATCCAGTTTGTTAGCATATAATTTTTCTTTCACAGTATTCTCTAATAATTCTTTGTATTTCTGTGGTGTCTGTAGTGATCTTTTCCTTTCTCATTTCTGATTCTGTTTATGTGAGTAGGCTCTCTTTTTTTCTTGATAAGTCTGGCTAGGGGTTTATCTATTTGGTTATTTTCTCAAAGAACCAGCTCCTGCTGTCATTGATTCTATTGTTTTATTCTTCTCGATTTTATTTATTTATGCTCTAATCTTTATTATGTCCCTCCTTCTACTGACTTTGGGCCTCGTTTGTTCTTCTTTTTCTGGTTTCGTTAATTGTGAGTTTAGACTGCTCATATGGGATTGTTCTTCTTTCCTGAGGTAGGCCTGTATTGCAGTATACTTTCCTCTTAGCATGGCCTTCACTGTGTCCCACAGATTTTTCAGTGTTGAATTATTGTTGTCATTTGTCTCCATATATTGCTTGATCTCTGGTTTTATTTGTTCATTGATCCATTGGTTATTTAGGAGCATGTTGTGAAGCCTCCATGTGTTTGTGGGATTTTTCATTTTCTTTGCGTAATTTATTTCTAGTTTTATACCTTTGTGGTCTGAGGAACTGGTTGGTACAATTTCAATCTTTTTGACTTTACCAAGGCTCTTTGTGTAGCCTAGTATATGATCTATTCTTGAAAATGTTCCATGTGCACTTGAGAAGAATGTGTATTCTGCTTTTGGGTGTAGAGTTCTGTAGATGTCTGTTAGGTCCATCTGTTCTATTGTGTTGTTCAGTGCCTTTGTCTACTTACTGATTTTCTGTCTGGTTGATCTGTCCTTCAGAGTGAGTGGAGTGTTGAAATCTAGAATGAATGCATTGCATTCTATTTCTCCTTTTAATTCTGTTAGTATTTGTTTCACATATGTAGGTGCTTCTGTCTTGGGCACATAGATATTTATAATGGTTATTATATCTTCTTATTGGATTGACCCTTTTATCGTCATGTAATGTCTTTGTCTCTTGTGACTTTTTGTTTTGAAGTCTATTTTGTCTGTTACAAGTACTGCAACTCCTGCTTTCTTCTATTAGTTGCATGAAATATCTTTTTCCATCCCTTCACTTTTCATCTGTGTATGTCTTTGGGTTTAAGTGAGTCTCTTGTAGGCAGCATATAGATGGGTCTTGTTTTTTTTATCCATTCAGTGACTGTGTCTTTTGATTGGTGCATTCATTCCATTTACATTTAGGGTGATTATCGATAGGTATGTACTTATTGCCATTGCAGGCTTTATATTCATGGTTACCAAAGGTTCAAGGTTAATTTCCTTACTATCTAAGAGTCTAACTTAACTCACTTAATATGCTATTACAAACACAATCTAAAGGTTCTTTTTTTTTCTTCCTCCTTTTTCTTCCTCCTCCATTCTTTATATATTAGGTGTCATATTCTGTACTCTTTGTCTATCCCTTGATTGACTTTGGGGATAGTTAATTTGATTTTGTATTTGCTTAGTAATTAGCTGTTCTACTTTCTTACTGTGGTTTTATTACCTCTGGTGAAAGCTATTAAACCTTAGGGACACTTCCATCTATATCAGTCCCTCCAAAATACACTGTAGAGACAGTTTGTGGGAGGTCAATTCTCTCAGCTTCTGCTTATCTGGAAATTGTTTAATCCCTCCTTCAAATTTAAATGACAGTCTTGCCCAATAAAGTGTTCTTGGTTCAAGGCCCTTCTGCTTCATTGCATTAAATACATCATGCCACTCTCTTCTGGCCTGTAAGATTTCTGCTGAGAAGTCTGATGGGCTTTCCTTTGTATGTGATCTTATTTCTCTCTCTGGCTGCTTTTAATAGTCTGTCCTTATCCTTGATCTTTGCCATTTTAATTACTGTATGTCTTGGTCTTGTCTTCCTTGGGTCCATTGTGTTGGAAGATCTGTGCACCTCCATGGCCTGAGAGACTATCTTCTTCCCTAGATTGGGGAAGTTTTCAGCAATTACCTCCTCAAAGACACTTTCTATCCTTTTTTCTCTCTGTTCTTCTTCTGGTACCCCTATAATGCAAATATAGTTCCGTTTGGATTGGTCACACAGTTATCTCAATATTCTTTCATTCTTCGAGATCCTTTTTTCTACCCGTGCCTCAGTTTCTTTGTATTCCTCTTCTCTAGTTTCTATTTCACTTATCATCTTCATGGTATCCATTCTGCTTTTAATACCATCCATTGTGCTCTTCAATGATTGGATCTCTGACCGGAATTCATTCTTGAGTTCTTGAATATCTTTCCGTACCTACATGAGCATGTTAATGATTTTTATTTTGAACTCCCTTTCAGGAAGAGTCATGAGGTCGATGTCATTTAAATCTTTCTCAGGAGTTGTCTTAATAATTTTACTCTGAACCAGGTTCCTTTGGCGTTTCATGTTTGTATATGGTGCCCTCTAGTGCCCAGAAGCTCTACTCTCTGGAGCTGCTCAGCCCTGAAGCAATGTCGGGGGTCACAGGGGAGTGGCCCCCTGGGAGAGGAAAGAGCTGTTTCCTGCTTCCCGGCTGCTATGCCTGTCTCCACTGCCTGAACCAGTGGGCCGAGCACACAGGTGTAAGCCTCTATGCTTTGCATTTGTAGTTGTTGTAGACAGATCTTCCCTCTGGCTGGCCTAACCCCAGGGTAGGGTTTGCCGGTTTGTGGGCCAGGTGGCGCTGGCCAGGAGAAAGGTGCTGTAGGCTGCGTATCACGGAGGGGGTCCCTGGAGCTGTGTAGCCAGCCAGGGAGCTGGAGCACCTGAAGATCGTCTAAGGAGGAAGATTTCTTTTTCCTCCTTAAATATGAGAGTCTATATGGTTAAGCTCCCAACCTGCTCGGCAGAATGCACCCAGCAATTTTGTCTACCTGTCCTCTCTTCTGAGCAGTAAGCTCTGGGCAATCTTTGCCCCTGTAGCAGCCCTCTTTCTAAGGGCTTCCTAGTTAGGAAGTCTCTCAGACTGCCCACCTTTCTTTTGTCCCAGAGCAGCCGGATATGGATCCCTGCTTTCCACAGGTGGCTGGAATCTCAGTCTCTCCAGGAATTCTGCCTGTCTTAGTTTTCCACCCCTGTAATCATGAGAGTACCATGGAAGCACCATGAAATGTAGGTTTGTGCTCCCAGAGCAGATCTCTGGAGTTAGGTATTCAGCAGTCCCAGGCCTCCACTCCCTCCCTGCTCTGTTTCTCTTCCTCCTGCCTGTGAGCTGGAGTGGGGGAAGGGCTTGGGTCCTGCTGGGCCACAGCTTTGGTACGTTACCCTGTTCTGTGAGGTCTGCTCTTTTCTCCAGGTGTATGCAGTCTGGCTCAGTCCTCTTTCCTGTTCCTCTTTCACGAGTAGTTGTATTAATTGGATTTTCATATTATATGCGGTTTTAGGAGGAAGCCTGTGTCTCACCTCTCACGCCACCATCTTTAATCCAATCTCCAGCTTTAGCCAACTTTTGAATCCCACAAAAACCCAGAACAAGCCAAACGGTTTGAGGAACAAAATCAGAATGGAATGCCCTGGACCTCAGATGCCCCATGAGCACCACTGAGGTGGTACCCCCAGAGCACAGGGCTCAGGGGCCATGGCCACATGGGTCTGACCCCAAACTTGGGCTTTCAGTTTGGAGCTCTGGGTCTGTGCTGTGTGTCCTGCCCACCAGGGTCACTCACCACGTGCGTCCTCCCCGTTTCCCCTGGGGAAACTGCCTTTCTCCGTAGGGTGGATTTGTAGGCACCTCACCCTTCATGCCGGCTCCAGGGAGGCCATGGAGGTGGCCGCTGAAGGACACATGAGTGGCGCAGCCAGTGGCAGGAGGCCCGATTGTGGCACTGAGGGCACACGGTGGGAACCAGCCACATTACAGCCTGGAACCTTTTTCTTCTTGCATCCGTAGCAGCAAGTCCCACTTGCATACAGACTCACACGTCAAATGCCAGGGAGTAAGTGTCACAGGGAGGCTCTGGCCAAGCTCTGGGCTCTCGTCTAGCCTAGAGTTCCCCGACAGGGCGCTACTGCCAGCCCCAGGCTCCAGCTGGCCTGAGGATCCTTGACGTTCAGCTCTCTGCAGCTAATGGTTTCTATGACTCACTGACACAGCAGCAGTGGGAGAAGAGGAGCATCTCTCTGGGCTTCCATTTGATGCATCTTGGTAGGAAATCAAAACCCTTGGAATCCTTAGGTGTCCAAGAGGCAGTGGGAACACCTCAGCTTTATAGTGATGCATTTGCTCTTGATGTCTGTTGGTTTCTTAGTGGAGGGACCCTCTGTGGCTGCTGTCATGGCAGAGCAGCAGCTCCAGGCCTTTCCCTCCATCAGGCTCTGCCTGAGTGGCCAGCACCACAGAGAACAGGCGTCAGTGGGCCTGGTGCAGGGCTCTGCCGAGCGGAGGACTTGGCGATCTCCATTCGCCGTGGAGAGCTGGTGCATCTGGGCTGTTTCATGTCTGGGGAGCCGGTGTGTGGTCACCATCCTTCAACACGTTGTTGGCATGTGCCTGTTTGTTCCATGGAAACTGGGTCACTTATGTAGTTGGAGGTCAGGATTCATAAAATTCCCCGGAGGGAACACAGCCTTTCCCTGTTTCCTGCTGCCCGGGACCCAGTATACGCCCGTGCTTGGCCACTGTTTGCCCAGGGGTCAGCCTTACAAAACCCTTGTAAGTCTTCCAGAATTGACGTGTTTGACCTGTCTTCACCTTCACTGTCATGCTGCATTCTTAGTTTCTTTTTCTGTTATTTTAGACAAAATGAAAGTATTTAGATACTGTATTTATTTAGGCTCCAGGCCCTTTTGCTGTTTGCTTCAGATAATCTCTACATTTTTTGTTTGCCTTTTAGTTTTTCGATCTTCTTGGATGGTCGGTTTGTAGGTGTTTTGTGACTCACTCTGTCACTCTTTACTTGATCATTTCTCTCACTGCTTTTATTTTAAAAACTTCCCACTCAGACATCAGATATTGATCTTTGACTTTGTTTTTGTGGCTTGATTTTTTTAAACTGAACTCTTTAATAGATCTGAGATTTGTTTTTGTGTAAAATGTAGAGAGAAAAATAAAAATTTTTCCACTCTAACTAGACAGCCCCTTGGAAATTTGAACGTAAGATCTTTCTCTAAGTTTTTCATCAGGGTTGTTATGGCCTTTGGTTTCCGTCACCAATAGATAAGTGACTAAACAATTCTCAACATTCCAGATAGACCTGAACTCAATGTTAGAAACATCAATCCTCTTAGGATTTTTAGATTTTCTTAAACATAGTCAACAATTGAGCTTTGCAGGAAGTTGGCAAGATGGGTGTAGGAACATGGTGTCTGCTTTCCTGTGCTCGCCAATCACGGCATGGGGCAGGGCTGGGGCAGACGAATGGAACAGGCTCTTTAAGAGGTTTCCCTTCACTCCCGTAGACAGCTTTGGGTGTACCTCCTCTGTGGTGCTCAGGAGGTATTTAAGGTACAGGCCATTCCAGCCTGCTGATTCTGTTCCTCAACCGCTTGGCTTATTCTGGGTTTTTCAGAGTTAAAAAGGTGGTGAAAGCCTCTCCCAGTCATAAGAAAATGTCTAAGATACCCACTCACAAACGATAAAGGAAGGGCAAGAGGGAATTCTGCAGCCGCCTCCTGAGAAGGTGAGCACACCTTACTCCATCTAGAGTGCAGGAAGGAACCTGAGCTCAGAGACAGGCCACGGCCTGGAGGCCCAGCACCGTCTTGCCTGCCCCTGCTGGTTACTGGGGCGATGGTTTCCCAGAACTCCAGGCTCAGGCTGTAGCTGGTGCAGAACTGTATTCCTTTTAAGGCAGCAGTATGGGTGGACCATGTGTTGTGTATGCATCGGTGTGTGGATGTACACCTGGGCCACCTCACCGTTGGCTGCTGGGCCTGGCGCTGCTGTGGACGTGGGTGGACGAGTGTTTGAGTCCTTGTTGCCAGTTCTTTTGGGTAAATGCCTGGACGTGGGATTGCTGGGTCCTGCAGCAGCTCTGTGCTTACCTCTCTCAGGAACCAACGACTTTCATAGCAGCTGCCCCGTTTTACATTCTCACCAAACCTTGTCATATTCTGTTTTGTTTAGTATGACCGTCCTTTGGGAAGGACTTTATTAAATAAAGTACATATCACATGGGCCAAAACATGATTGGAATAAAAGCCTGGTCAGTAATGTGGTACTTAGCCATACATGTCACATGGACAGGTGAGCATCTGAGGAAATGGTCTGTTCTGGCTCCCCTGGGGCCACGTGTGGTCCCCGGACGCTGTGCTGGGAGCCCCAGTGTCATGGGAATCCTGGAGTGCTTCTCATTCTCCCAGCAGTGCTCTTTCTCCATTTATTTTTGCCTTAAAAATAATCCAACTTTTATAGCTGTTTGAGAATTTTAGTAACAAAATGTCAGAATTATTTATAGCCAGTGTTTTGAGGTCCACGTCCCCCAGAACTAACTCCTGCCTCTTGGAAACTTTTGTGTTTCTGTTTTGCAGTTCGGGACCGAGTCAGATCGAAGATGGAGAGAGACATCTTGGCAGAAGTGAATCACCCTTTCATCGTAAAGCTTCATTATGGTAAATAGAGTAAAAATAACCTCCTTCTGAGAGGACCTACAGCAACCTTCCCCCAGTCCGAGGACAGGGACACCTAGGACTGGGTCCGAACAGCACCCTGTGTCTTGCGGTGGCCCTGCTGGGTGGAGTCACCTCCTCGCCAGTCACGCTGGCCCTTCTACACCCTCCTCTGACAGGCACAATGCTCTGTTTTCATTTTCATCTCGAAGACCTAATTTGAGGGCTGCTGTTAATTATTAGCTTATCATCACTGGTAAAGTGGTGAAGAAACAGGTCTCCTGACCCAGATTGGATCTATGGTAGATTTCGTGTCATTTCAAAATAAGATGCTTTATGACCACTAACTGCATTAAGCCAGCATGGTAGCACCTCTTGTCTTTTTGAGTACTGCCCCAAGCATTTAAGTTACAGCTCATGGAAAACCTCACATCTTCCTTTCAAGGGAGGTATTGTTTCCATTTTCAGAAGGGAAAACTGAGACTCAGATCCAGTTGTGATTTTTGAGGCCACACACCTGCTCTTAGTTTGCTTTGCCTTTTTATCTCCTCGGCAAAGCAGTAAGTGAAACCTTCAAATTAATACTTAATGACACGCTGGCTCCAGCATCGTGCCAGACTGCATTCGGGTCACCACCCTGGAGTCGTTAATGTGAGCCAAGTGCAGAAAAGAACAAAACTGGTGGTGGTGGTCTCAAAGGCACCGGGGAGGATGGGATCATGGGAGCTCATCCGGCACATTCGCACAGACCTGGAGCAAAGGCACCATTGGTAGGTGGGCAGAGACTTCTAGTTCGCTGCTGGCCAAGTTCTGGTATTACTTAGAAAATAGCCTTAGTTGGAAATTCTGCAGCCTATCCTTTCAAAATTAATAAGAGCAAAGCTGGCTGTGAACTTGCTGGAAGCCAGGTGGTGACCAGCTGGGTGGGGAAACAGGACCCTCAGCCCTGCAGGCAGGTGCCCTGAGAACACCATCTCCCAGTGGCCAGCTGGGCAACTGACCTGCCTCTTAACTGCCGTCCCTCCTGCTGCTCATGTGCTGCTGTCACACCCAGTCCCAGGCTGTTTTTCTGGAGCAGCTGAGACCTGGGCAGCTTACAAAGCTTTTTAAATGCATCTGCACATCGCCTCTATGGTTTGTCAAAAGGTGCCTGCTTACCACCAGCCCAGCAGGGACACTCTGTCTGCACACAGAGGGTTCTCTAGTTAGAGGCTCTATGTGTCTAAAGCCCCAACTTCTAACATTTACTCACAGTGAAAAAAAAGTTTTCAAATGCTGTTACCAGATATTAGTACACGTCCCGCTGTGCTTCCTGTGACTAGGAAGTAGGTGCTGAAGCCCGGCTCAGCAGCATCACAGGACTGACTGTCCCGTAGAAAGGTGATGGTTTTCCTTGACCCTCACCAGTCATTCAGCCCCTTGGATAGGGAGCCTTTGCTAAGTGCTGGGCAAGAGCTGAAACTTGAACGAGCCCAAAATTACAGCCCACGGTGATCAAACCTAAAGCATGAGACTATTGCCACGAAAGACAAGTGGCCGGGCCAGCCAGTCACCGCCACTGCTGTGAAAGGAGGAAGAGATGGGGAATTTCCTTGCACCCCGAGCCGTGTGGGATGCAGTTCCGTAGCAGGGGAGGAGAGCGGTGCCCACATGGCTGCAGCCACCTGGCAGCTCCTCGCCACATACCCTCCAGGGAAGCCGGCTCCCTCACGGAACAGTCATACCCAAAGCCCCCGGCATACTAGTGAGGACAATGTGAGCATGTGGGGACACACAAATGCTTGGAATATCTTCTAATTCCTCTTGTGATTAAAAAAGGCAGGAGAAAGGGAAGGAAGGAAGGGAGACAAAAAAAGAGAAAAATCTCCAGACTTTTAATAAACTGAGGGACAGAACTCACTCCTGGGGCTCCCCTCCCTAAGTTCCACCCAAACAAGCTGCCTGCAGCTGGTTCCTGGCCCTTTCCAGAATGCCCCAGCTTCGGGCGTGTGCGGGGTCCCCTGAGCCCAAGGGGCTGTGTGCTCCGGGGCCAGCTTTGCCTCCTCCCACAGCCTTTCAGACGGAAGGCAAGCTCTACCTGATCCTGGACTTCCTGCGGGGAGGCGACCTCTTCACCAGGCTCTCCAAAGAGGTAAGGCCCCGTGGGGGTGGGGGGCTGTGCGTTCCTGCCTGCCACCTGAGGGGCACAGAGGGGTGGAGAGCGCTGAGGGGAGGTCAGTGCATGTGTGAGGGGCAGGGCCGTGGGAGCGGGTATGTGCATGGCATGTCTAAAAGGGTGTGTGGTGTGTGCGTGTGAGGGGTGTGTGTATGCAGGAGTATATGTGTGATGTATGGGGGTTGTGTGTGTTTTGAAGAAGTCACACACAAATCCGTTGTCCTTGAAAGATCTTAAGAAAATGGACTCTTCCAAAGACCCCTGGGAAGTTCTAGAACCTGTTGCACTCTGCTGCCCAGGGTAAAGCAGATGAAAACAGGCTGGTTGATGGTAACAGTTGGGAAGGACTTGACTTCACAAACCTGCAGTTTGCACTGTAGGCAGATGCTGTGAGCAAGCTGCCTACACATCCTGGAGATGCTGGGGCAGCAGCTGGCCAGGTCCTTGCACGCAAGGAACCCCCGTCCCCATCACCCCCACTGCTGCTCAGTCCCAGGGCCTATCCTTGACCTCACAGTGCCGACATAGGAACTTCCCAGAATGTTACACAATGCCACTAAAGCTCTCTGCTTCCTGGGATGGAAGAAAACAGCGTTCTGCATGAAGAAGCCATGATAATGCTGGGCTTAAATGTGAGGTCTTCCTTTGAACAGAACAAGGACTGATGACACAGGTTTCCAGTCTCTCTGATGGGGCCCTGCCCAGCACTGTGGTTTTTATTTGGCTACCTTACTGGGTTCAAACTGTGCGCTCCCTTTGCTCCCTCCCATGTTTTTAGCAAGCGATCCCTCCGTCTTGGAGGAAACTGCAGAGTGACTAGACCAAGGTGAAGCAGACTTGGGTCCCAGAGCCTTGGGGCTGGGGGCTCTGCCCTCTACTTTCTAATGGTCCCTCAGCCAATGCGAAGTTGATGGGTTTGGGCTCCTGGCAGTGCAGGTGGAAAGCCTGTGGCTGGAAGAATGGCACCCAAGTTCCCTTGGAGCAGGTGTCTGGTCCCTCGACAAGCCTTCCTATCTGTGCTCCTGTTTCCCGAGATGCAGAATTGTTGACATTTGCCAGTTTCTTGTTGAATAGCTGGTGATGCCACCTTCCCAGCAGCTACAGGAAGTCGGGCCATTTTGGCTTCGGTTTTGTCCAGCATCTGGTATGGTACACTCTGTTGTTGTGCTTCTTAACCAAAAAGGCAACAGTAGTTAGCAAGAAGCCCTGTAATGGCTCACAGGGAACATGTCTCCCACAAGACTTCATCTCACAGTAAAGCTATCAAGGTGGGCACGTAGGTCCTCGGACTCCCATCGAGGGGTGTCCATTTCTGTGCAGAAAATGTCTGTACGTGGGGACTGCACTCAGACGCGCCCTCAGAACTGAGCAAGCGCAGAAGTACGGTTCCCCTCTGAGAACCAAACTACAGACACAGCCGTGGGGGTCATATGTACAAAGTCCGATGAAAGAGAGTTGGACAGCCAGCAGAGTGTTTCTATGAGTGCCCATGGGATACCATAACCAATTCAGGAAAGACGCACCCACCCAGGAAAGGCTGAGCATGGAGTACAGAGCAGGAACTTCCAGAGGCCAGAAGGGTGGAACCCAGGTGTCACCGTCCAGGATTGCGGACCGTGTCCAGTTGGAAACATCCTTTCTGTGCGTGGATGTGCTCTCTGTGTCGGCCTGACATGGTCACCATTCAGGTCCCTCAACTGCCGTTACTCTAATTCCTCACCTACCGGGTGGCCTGATGATAATGCATTGATTTTTTCACGTCTGCCTTCAAGAGATAACTCAGTACTAAACGGACTTCCAGCCTCTGTGACATTGACTTCTCATGGTGAATGTAAAAAGTGGTTCGTCATGGATAAAACATGGCTAGCCCAATCAGGGTGCCCGACCCCGGGCCCTGACAGGTCCCCTCTCCAGCCTCCCCTGGCTGGGCACTCAGGTGCTGGCTCCATGCCGTTTGCATTGTCTTTGGTAGAACTCATCCCACTTTAGGTAGGCAGCAGGTTGCTTATTTGCAAAAGCCCAAGGGGCAGAGATTTAAAATCAGAGAAGAAATGAGATTTGAGACCATTTTCAGTAGCTCCTTATAAGGCCTGTATAGTGTGGTTTATTTGTATGAAAATGTTAACATTTATTTGTATTAAAATGTTACAAATTCACATCAGAACCACTCATGTTAAAATGTAAACTCAGAAGTCCACTCCAGGGCTCCCTCGGGGTGAGAAGGTCCGGGAGAAAGGCTCCCCCGAGGCCGAGGAAGTCATCTCTGCAGGGAGGGCTCTTCCTCCTGCACTGATCATAAAGCCATGCGGAGAACTCATTGTTCCCTCCCAAGAGCGGGGGGAGCATTGCTGGGGAGACGGACCAGGGCCTCCCCTGCAGAGGTCCGCAGAACAGCCTCGCTCTCCTCTCTCTCGCCAGGTGATGTTCACAGAGGAGGATGTCAAGTTCTACTTGGCCGAGCTAGCCTTGGCGTTAGACCACCTGCACAGCCTGGGGATCATCTACAGAGATCTGAAACCCGAGAAGTAAGAGAGCGTACAGGGGTGGTCCCTGCACCCCTTTCCTGCTGGCTCACCTCGGTGGCCATTGCCCTCTACTTAATCCCCACCTGCGTGCCCACCAGGAGGTAGGCTGAGACCTCCTCATGCTGGCGTCTCCCACACAGGGACTCCGAGGGGTGAGCAGAGTGGCTTACCCGCCTGCCCAGCCCCGGCAAGGTGCCTAGAGTGCCTGTGCTGATTGGTATAGGACGCTCCCGGTCCGTGCTCACTCAATCCTCAAAACAGCTCTCTGAGGGAGGCAGGCCCGGGCCCATGTCCCTGCCCAGATACGGCCGGGCAGGTCAGAGGCACGCCCACCCCTGCGTCCTGCCACGAGGCTGCCCCTCTGGTAGGCGGGACCTGGCACCGTTGCCTCTCCTGTCCGGGTCTTCCCTCCCCTACCCTCCAGATCTAGGAAGCCCTCTCAGCTACTTCAGCAAGCTTTCTAGTGACAAGTCACATGAGCTCTTCTGAGAGATCTTCTAGAAGACAGTAGCACCAGATTTGCGAGGCTCAAATTCCAATAAGAGTTGAGTCTTTGGCCACAGGTGTCTGTGATGTTATTTCTGGGAACTTTGCTAATCTATTCTAAATTGAAAGATTACAGTCCCTCCCTCCTGAACAATAGTGTTTCCATTTCCGTGTTTTTCTTGCATTTTCTGTGTAGAGCTGATACATAGTGTTTTGCCAGTGGGCTTCAGCCCCAGGCAAGTTCACTGTGGAGTCAATGTGACCAAATAAATGACAGTAGAACGTTCTTGGAGTGAAAGGGTTATACCCAACTTTATTTCCACGGTGGCGGGTCAGTCACTAAAATCCCATTCACTCAGAGCGAGTCTGCATGCAGCAAGCCGTCCTCTGCCTCTGGGCCTCCCTGCCCGCACTGCCGTCCTCGGGGCCTCTGTCCTCGGCGCTGCCACAACTCCTGCCTCTGCTCTCCTGCAGCCTTGCAGCTGTGCCGCTGTGTCACCCAGAGCACTGGGCAGGGCTCTTTATATAGAGTCAGTAGCAATGTATTGCCCGCAAGTGTGTAGTGAGTGAGCCAACCAGGGCCAGGTGAGAATCCTGGCCCTTCATTTTATCACAATAGGGTAGGCATGACGCACTTCAGCTGGCTGGCCTACAGGAGCCCCAGATGCAGGGTCACTAATTTCCCCCACAATTCCCTGCCGAGGGAGGCCAGTCAACAGCACCCACTGAGACAGAACCACACCTGCCTCTTGACAAGAACACCCAGCTTCGGGCACAAGGCAGCCCGTGGGCTGAGACCTCACCAGCGAGCCCTCAGGAATTGGGGTCCTGGTCCACGGCCTTTACTCCTTCACCTACTCTGAGCGGAAGCAAAGACAAACTGTCCTCTGACGCCGTTTTTTTATGCGGCTTGGTGGAGATTTATGGGCCATACCTGGGTTTGTCCAGAAACCAGTAACATGCACATCCGTGACGCAGAGTCCATTTGCCTATGACCAGAGGGGAGTTTGTGCCCCGCACAGGTGTGACTTAATGACCCGCACAGAATACCAGGAGCTGCACATGTAAATAAATGTGTAAATAATGTAAAAGGGCCCATCTTAAGTATCTGCAAAGAGAGGACAATAGCTTCTCAGCTGAAGCTGTGTCTCCTTCACAGAAGGGAGCAGGGGGCGAAGCTCACGTCCCAGCCTGCTGAGGCCCCAGCGCCCACGGAGGTGTCACCCTGCCTCCCCCTCATTTTAAAGGTCAGAGGGATCTTTACAATTAAAAATAGTACTACTGAATGGCAGGGTTGGTAAAGATCTTGTCAATTAGAATTAGTAGGAACCTAATCTTGAAAGTTGCTCATATCTGGGCAAAGATTAAGTATAACTGAGACACAAAGATAAAGTCCTTTGCCTCTTGCATTAGAAATTGTCATCTTAATTATATGCCATAGCTTTTTCCTTCCTATTTCCATGAAATAGGTATTTTTTTAATCCCATGGCAGGTTTTTTTTTAATAGTGGTAAAATAAACATAACATTAAATATAATATCTTAACCGTTTTTAGTGTCCAGTTCAGGGGCATTAGGCACATTCACACTGCCATGCAGCCGTCCCCCACCCACCCACCTCCAGAGCTCAGCATACAAACTGGGGCTCAGACCCCATCTGAGTCTCTGCTCCCGCCACCCCTCCCACTCCCATCCCTGCACCCACCCTTCTGCCCCTGTCCCCCTCAGTCTGACTGCTTCAGGTCCCTCCCACAAGTGGAATCCTATAGTGTGCAGCCTCCCGTGCCTGGCTTACCTCACTGAGCGCAGTGCCTCAGGGTCTGTCCGCGCTGGAGCAGGTGTTAGAACTTCATGCGACGCCTCAGGGCCCTGTGGTGGCTTCTCTCCAGTCCACTTCCAGGCCTCTATAGGCCTGGGCTGGTGGCTCCCCGGAGCTGGTAGAACAGAGTTTAATTACAGCAAAAAAAAAAAAAAGGACCAGGGCGGGCTTGGAGTCCCGGGGGCCCCAAGGGCTGACAGCCTGGAAGAGGGCCTCCCCGAGTGCCGGGCTGTGTCCACCCCTCACAGGCTCTCCTCCACCTCCGGTGCAGAGCGTGCTCTGCCCTGCCACCCAAGAGCCGGGGAGAGCAAGGCCAACCACTCTTCCAGGGTGTCGAGATGTCAGATGCTGGCATGACGAGGGTTTGGGCCCAGTGGGACAAGCGCTATAACAGGGTGAAGTCCACCAAGCCCCAGGGCTTCTTGGTGTGAGGCCCAGGGTGTCTCCAGCTTCCCGAGGATGGATCCCGAGAGCCAGAGAGGGGCTTGCGGCTCAGGTCTAGGGAGGAGGAGGAGGCCTCTGGCCCCCGGGGCCTGCGTGGGGGTGGAAAGGCTCCCTCCGAGAGGCCCCAGGTCTCCGCGGGCTTAGGCCTCAGACCTGCGGCCCCCGCTTTTGCCTGGCTAGCCAGGTGCAAGAACACAGGGGGGTCTTTGCCCCTCCAAACACCGGGGATCTGGGTCCACCCCTCACCCGGCAGAGGCGGCCAGCCAGGCACGCAGCAGTCTGTAATCTGAAGGTGGCCCGGTGCCCCAATGTCTGCACACCCGCCAGCAGGCTGGGTCTCTCTCAAAGCATGTTTTCTCCTGTTGCAGCATCCTCCTGGACGAAGAGGGACATATCAAGATCACAGGTCAGTAAGAACAGCAGTCTCCCTGGGTGATGTCATCTCAGTGCTGGTAAATTTGGGGACCACCCCGAAGCCAAAGCCCTCTTAATGCATCAGTGTCGGCAGACGCATGTCTGATTTGGCTGAGTTTTTCGTTGAATTGAATTAGTTATGTGGGTGTGTGCCCTCACGGTACTTAGAAACGTGCACAAACTGGCCAGCGTCCCTTGCTTCCTTCTCTCCTTCTGACCAAGGAACCTTCTAGCACCTTCCCTGGCAGACTCAGCATCACTGGACATTTTGTGTGCGGGTCGCGGCGCCCAGCGCGGACCGCAGGCTCCTGCGTCTCACGGTGCTGGGTCCCGGCTGAGGCCCTTCCCTCCTGCCTGCGTCACGTCCGTGGCACCCCATCTCCTGACTGAGACCTCAGACCTCTCCCGTCGCCCCCAAGTTCAGTCCGAGCGAACACCCTCGAGGCGCATGACGCTCGTCTGTATTCATTTTCTCTTGCTGCTGTCACGAAGTGCCAACTTGATGGCTTAAGACAGCACAAAATTATAGGGGGGCCAGAAGCCCAAAATGGGTCTCAGGGCTGAAGTCACCGTGTCAGCAGGCTGGTTCCTTCCCCGCAGCTCCAGTGGAGAACATTCTGTGGCCTTCTCTGCTCCCAGGAGCTGCCCACATCCCTTGGCCTGTGGCCCCATCCTCCACCCTCTGAGCTAGTGAGCCCAGGTCTCCCCATTCCTCTGACTCTGCTCTCTGCCCCACATCCCCAGAAGGGCCCTGTGCTTTATCAGCCCACCTGGATGATCCAGGACAACCTGCCCACTCAAGACCCCTAACTGAGTCACCTGCCAGGTCCCCTTTGCCATGGGAGGTGATTATGCACAGGTTCCAGGTTTGGGGACTATGTGGAGGCCCTGCTGTAGGTGGTCCTGCTGCCCTGGTGGCCTCGTCCCCATGCATACTGCTCCAGTGTGTCCACCGAGGCACCGCTCCTGAGCCAGGGCCTCCCTCCCCACCTTCAGAAGCTACTCCTGCTCGGGGTGCCTGGTCGACCCCGTTCTTTTTTTTTTTTAGAGCTTACCTTGGCCACTGGCTCTCAGCCCCACGGCTCCTGGGAGTCCCACTGCTGCTCAGCCACCCCCCTCCTCTCAAGGGGGGATACCCACCCTTCCAGGGTCCCAGGGTCCGGCAGGGCATGCAGAGTAGCTCACTGAATGTTATGTTTCCTAAATGCTCGTTAAGGTGGTGGCATTAGGCATTTTAGTTTCCAAGGCACTCCGACACAAGACGGTGACTCCGTACAGGACCGCAGACCCGCGCTCGTGCTGCGGGCAGTGCTGCCACGTCCCGCGGTCGGCTGTGCCTCCAGGGAGCCGGCAGGAGCTGCCCCGGAGCCGTGTTTGGTTCGCTCCACAGTCAGCACCTTTGTGCCTCCCAACAACCCTTATCAAGCTTACAAGTAAAATTAACTCCTACAACTGGTTAGGGCAACTCCAAAGATGCTCATATTTTCCAGGTTTTCTCTGCTGCACATGTCCTAAAAATCTCACCTGTGCAGCGGCAGCTGGCGTGCACATCTGCTGTGTCGGGTTTGTCCACAGGGTTGAGGAGGTTGGGCTTTCTCCAATGTAGTAATTGTGGTCTCTGTTACGTATTCATGATGCCAAGTTAATATACGTAGTAATTTGTGATTTTGACCAGGCACAAGTCACCAACAGACCCCAGACTCTAATGTGTGAAGCAAGTCGCTTAAGCAGTGAGAGAACCCTCGCGAGGGCATTTGATACTCTCACCTGGCGTGGGGTCTTAGTTCACCCTCCTGCGGCCGGGAAGGGAGTGGTACCTGACCCGCAAAGGCGTGAAGCCAGGAGGCACTGTCATCTTAGAACCAAGGTGTCTGCTCTGCCCTCCTCTGAGGCATTAACGCACAGCGCTGCAGGGAGGGGGGCTTGATGAGTTGTTCACGGAGCAGGTGCACGTTGCATGGCTGGTGCTCCAGGATGCTTACGAGACGTCTGTGTCCCCTCTTGCCTCCCCTCTGGGCTTTCTGCCCAGGAGCCTCCACCTGCGGCTGGTGTCCGGCCCTCCCTGCAGCCCCAGCTGCTCCTGCCTGTGTGCTCAGAGTGGCACGGCCGCTGCTCCCCCTGCAGCCTTGGTGCCCATGCTCCCTGAGCCACCTGTTAGAAACAGTCCTCCCTCGCCACAAAGTATGCTGTCCTGACACACAAGGTGCTCCTCAACTGGTAGGTTCCTGGAGGATGTGACCTGGGGGCCTCCGGGGCCTGTGGGGCTCCTTGGCTCAGGCCTGGCGGTCAGAGGGGTGCCAACTGGCAGAATTCCCACTGTGATGCTGAGTCTCCTGGGCCATGGGTGGCCTGGGCCCAGTCCAACACCTCTCATACTGACGGAGCACTCTGTTTTCTGTTTAGATTTCGGGCTGAGCAAGGAGGCCATTGACCATGACAAGAGAGCATATTCGTTCTGCGGGACGATTGAGTACATGGCTCCCGAGGTGGTGAACCGGCGGGGACACACGCAGAGCGCAGACTGGTGGTCGTTCGGTGTGCTCATGGTAATGCCTGGCCTGGCGCTCAGCGCCCCAGGGCACTTGTGTGTCCCCACGTAGGCTCAGACATGGGGGACAGCCCAGAAACAGCTTGAAATGTGCACAGCCATGACCCTTCTATGACTCGGGATGAGAAGGAGGCCCCTGAATGCCTGACCCTAGCGTTTCCTGGCAGCCTTCTCCTCTGCCCACCCCAAATTCCCACCACCAGGAAACAGAACTGGGCTTCCAGTGAGGACACAGCAGGCATCGAACTTCCTTTATGCTTTATACTCTTATGGGTTTAACAGAATTTTAAGGGATGCAACAATTTCTATATTACAGATATTTTCCTTATTTCAAACACAAAATCCTACTAGTCATAAAGCTTAATATAAGCCAGAAGGTATGTGGAGTTAAACATTTTTGCCTCTACAACTAGAAACTCAAATGTTCAGATCATGTGGTCACAGAACACATAGCCCGCCACTGTCAGCCTCCAGGGTGCCCCTCCCCCTTCCCTCCCTCCCCTCCTCCTTTCCTGTCCTCCTCCCCAGCAGGGCGCCCAGCTCCGGCCCCTCCGTGTTCACCAGCCTCCAGCACAGACCCAACGCCGGAGGCTGCGGTGGAGGGTGGTTCAGCTGGCACAAGGCACAGTGTGTGCGTCCTCGCTGGCTCCGTCCAGTGGCCAGGCTGCCGCTCTTCCCACCGCAGGCCACGGAACCACTGGCTGCATCCTGCATGACAGCTCAGAGATGTCGCCTGGGGAGCCTCGGCCTGTCTTTTGCATCTGCTTGGCACTTTGACATGCTCACATTGTGAATGTCCACCTCCGGAGTGTCTCCACAGGGCATTTCCTAAGCACCATGTGACCCTCACCGAGGGCCCCATCACTGCAGAGTCCCTGCCCAGTGAGCCCGGCCGAGCCCGGCTGAGCCCAACCTCATCAGGGGCCCCCACCAGTCCCGGGCCCAACCTCACTAGGGTTCCCCCCCCATCCCAGGCCCAACCTCCCCTGGGGCTCTGGCCCTTCCCCATCCTGGAGCTGCAGGAATGCCCCCAGAGTTTGGAAAAGCTGACATGGAGAGGCTGGTTCCCCACTCGCCTGAAGGAGGCTGCTGGCCAGCATAGCCAACGCACCGGGAACTGTCTGGCCTCCTTCCTTGTGGACATGGTGTTTCTTAGTGAATTGCTCACCGGTTTGGTGGAGTTGCCCTGTCATTGTCGCTGAAAGGACTCCACCGTCACCGTCTTGAAACAGCTGGGGAAGTGGTCACAGTGGTCCCAGAATTTTGTTTTACTAGCAAGAAGGAGGGGATGTCCGTGAGGATAGAGGAAATCTGCCTGGCACTCGGTTTGCACAGCACCTTCACACCTGCTAAGAGCCAAAAACCTGCAAGTTGTGCAGGGAAGATGCCGCCATTCTGTTTACAGAGTGGCAACTGGCTCTCCGCGTACACTGTGGCATTCACGCTCATTGAGCCCCGCCCACCAAGCCCGTGGCCCCTCCTGCAGGCAGAGATGGGGACCACTGCTTTCAGCACTTCCTTGGCAACCCTGGGAAGGACTCCGATCCTCCTTTGTAATGAAGAGATGGGCGTGGTGTGACCTTCCGGGTCGCATCTCAGTCTAGGGAAGAGGTCGGCTTAGAGCGTGCTGTGTGTGTGAGGTGCCGCCCCTGGCGCTGTGGGGCTGGGAGCACGAACGGGACGCTCTTCACACGTGAGGGTCGCTGCCCATCTTCCTACAGTTTCTTCGTGGAGGAACGTGCATCCACATCACCCGATAATCCGAAGCGCCCTCCACAAGCTGGGCACCGTGGTGGTGGACGACTTTGTCCTTGGACAGAACTGAACGTGTGAAGTTGGGTACTTGCCGCTGGGAAAGAGCTTGAACAAATAATGATGTTCTCCGAGGCAATAGTAAATGACCAGCACATCTCACAGCCTCTGAAATTCAGTTTTAGGAGGATGTTTGGGTTGCATTTTGTGGGTGTTTTGTAAACATCTCCTGAGCGCTCCTGATTTGTACATGAGACCACCTCAGATTCTTCTGTTGCTTAGCCCCTGGCTCTGGGTGTGCCCGCGGTCACATGGGTGCCCACGTGAATTGTCTTAGGGCCCCTGCAGTGGGCGGGCCAGTTCTAAGCCCGAAGGACCGCATGAGCCATTGCGTGGTAGGGATGTCCTTGACTGGCCGGGTCAAGATAGTGAGTTGCTCGCTCTTTCTTTTTGATGTTGATCAGCCAAGTGGACTTGGGTTCTGGGCTCCCTGTTCACGAGTGCCTCCCTCCCAGAGCGCCTTCTCACCCCTGCTTCCGCACCGTTGGGGCTCTCTGAGTGCTGGCATTCCTGTGCCCAGGGCTGGCCCTCCCTGCAGCTCCTCGGCTGTCCCCTCAGTTGGTTTCAGCCCCAGCTCTGCTGAGGTGTGGGGCCGGACAGGTCACTGTCAGGAGATTGTGCTGTGCACGGAGGGATGTAGAGCAACATCTCTGGCCTCCACCCAGTGGACATCACTGGCCCCACACTCCCAGTTCTGACCATCCAAACTCTCTCCAGACATTAGGAAATGTCCCCTGGGGGCAAAATTGTCCCAAGTTAAGAACCGCTGCTTAGCTCATCGAACTGAAGCTAAAGCCACATCTCCTCAGGTTCCCTCTGCATCTGCCAGCCTGCCTCGGTGCGGATTTGTGGATGGGTCGCTTGGGGTGCACCCCAGCACAGGTGCTCGAGTGTGGGCCCCCACGGCGAACCGTGGCTTTCCTGGTGTGCCCTGCAAGCTGGGTCAGTCTCGCCGTTGTCCTTATCTTCCTGAAATGATGTCCCAGGGCGGCTCATCAGCGATGCCCTGGTTTCCTGGGATGCTCGCCGGGCAGCATCCTTAACGGTAGCACAGGAGTGAGCCCCTTTCTCCACACCTGACAGCAGGTGAGCTCTGAAGGGGCCTGGAGCGAAGCCACACCGAGGCTCATGTAGGCTGAGAAAACCGCTCCAGCAGCACCACCTCCTCCATCGAGAAGCGTCCCTGAGCTCCCGTGCATGCCACCATGTCGGCTGTCAGCACATGGCTGGGGACCCCACTGTGTGGCTAGCTACAGGGAGGAAGGTGGGGGTGGAGGGTGACATACACAGGGAACATGGATCTTGAGAACAGAGTCGAAGCTAAAAGGAGTCCCTGAGCAAATGTGTGTAAGATCCATAACGAATAGATGTTAAACACACATCCGGATGAGCACCATTTTTGTCCAGCGATTCAGCAGAACAGTCAAGTAACAGCTCACTCAATTCATGTGGCCAGAAAGGCTTTTCCTTGAAGTAGAATTTCATTAATAGTAGGCTTGAAGAAGAGAGAGGGAAAGAAGGGTAGAAACAAAACGGGAAGAGAATTTTCTTTGCTAATACGATTCTATTTTAAGACATGTTTTGTATGAGCAACTTAGAAAATTTCATCCTGTTTTATCAGGTGAGTAGCTTGTCTGGAGGTAGAGCATTCTGTCTTTTGATTTAATTATGTTTGTCTATTTTTAGATTTTCTTCTGGACTCATTCTTGATTACTGATCACCTGCCATCTGTTCTGTGTGCCATTCACTAAACAGGTGGATGGCAAATCTTAATGTGACAGAGCAGACTTCAAGTATTGGAACAGTCAGGAATTTTCAACTATCTTTTAAATTTTTCTACTTTCAAAAAGCAGACTAATAATGTTCAGATGGCCTTAAAATACATTCCTTTACTCTTATAACTTCACCCCCGGTGGCTGATCATAAAGATAAGTCCAAATCTTAGGATGACTTTTATGTATGTTTTAGTATTACTTATCATAATAGAAAAATGAAAACATTCTAATTGTCCAACAAAAGGTAAACGTGTACGTTTTGGCATATCCACATATAAAGTGATGTTAGGAAGATTATATATTAAGCATTGAAAGTTTTTGTATTCTGTGTAGTTAGTATACAGAACCTTATCTATGCTTTTTTAAAACTTGAAGAAAGTACTAGAAGGAAATAACAATGTTAATCATGGCTATTTTTGAACAATGAGATTATGGGTGTGTGTTTTTGTCTTTCTACTTTGATGTATTTCCCCAGATTTTCATAATGCAGAGAAAAATACTTGAGGATGCATTTTGAAGGGGCAGAGACATATGTAGTAAAAAAATCAAGACTAGGACAAATGCAATAAGACCCTGTCAACACCTGCCCTGGGGCTGTTTTCTTATAATTTACAGACAAGAAGACACGGAGTGGGATCCATGCTGGCACATTTCAGTTAGATTCATACCACATTTTTAAGAAAAGGACTAGTTGCTGCCCCCCACTTCCTTCCAGCAGAAGTGGTCAGATGGGTGTGCATGTTGTTCTGATAATGCCTTGTAATTCCAGGCCTCTGCGTTGAACCCATGTAATCAGGGCTTTTTGTTTGCAGGAAGGCTGGCCCTCAGTCCTGTCTGCGTTGCTGGCTTCATCCTGGCAGACATCCCCTACTAGTGTCAGCATGAGGCGGCCTGCACTCGGGGGGTCATTGTGCCAGAGTGTTTTTATCGCGTTATTAATGGACTGAAGTCAGGCACTATTTTGCCCTGGCCCCCTGCATAGCCCCTGTCAGAGAAGGACTGGGTCCTTCCCCAGAGAGGATATATGGCCTAGCTGCCACCCTGTGCAGCCCCACCAAACCTCGGTTTCTTCTCTCCCGGTGCTCAGCACCTCCCCACCAGCATAGCTGAATTGCCCACCGTACTGTCTCCCCACTGACCTGCGAGCTCCAGAGGCAGTTCTGTTCGCTGGCGGATGCCAGTGTGTCTGCCGGCGCCTACACCCAATTGATCAGATTTTGAGTGGAAACATGGACTTGGGGTGCATTTTGCTGCTGCACTGGCTGGTCTGAACTCTTGCTGTCTTGTTCTGTGTTGCTCTGCAGTTCGAGATGCTCACGGGGTCACTGCCGTTCCAGGGCAAGGACAGAAAGGAGACCATGGCCCTCATCCTTAAGTGAGTAGGAGACACCCACCCAGTGAGCACCCTTAAGAGACCGAGAGCTTCCGTCTCCGGAGCTGGGATTGTTGAGTAGGCATGATAGTAATCCTTCTTGGCATTTTAACGGGGAGGATGAATTGAATGGGTCCCTCGGGTTCTGACAAACCCTTCTACCATAGACAGTTTCCCATCAGTGAAAACGGCCTCAGCTGTCCAATGGCAGGGTTTTTAGATGTGATTGGTGACCTTCAGAGACAGAGCCCAGATCCAGAAGGGCAGGAGGATTTGGGGCCCCAGAGAGAGCACAGGAGGCGGCGTCCTTTCCTTTTCTGCCTCTCGGCCGCCCCCACCCCGTGCAGGTATTGTTTGGCAGGAATTGTTTTGCCCCTGTGACTGAAAAGAACCATAATTTTCTGCTTAATTCTTATAAAGAATCATTTACCACACAAGTGGATTTTGCTCTTAAAGTCCTAGAAAGGAATCCAAACCCACGGCCAGTCTTGCTGTGTCATCTGAAATGTGAGCCAGATGCCGGGAGGGAGCAGCCTGGGAGGGAGGGAGGGCGGGCGGCTGCAGGGACAAGGCCCAGCGGGGCAAGCAGCCCCAGGTGACTCCCCCACGGAGCCAGGGGGCGGGCGTCCTGCACCTGGTGTCCTCACAGCCGGCTTTCTCCACCTGCACGTGCACACGTAACCTTTATAAAGTGTGCACGTGCCTGAGAAGCTCCGGTCCTTGTAGAGCAAGCGGAGGGGGAGGTCAGCGGTGGGCGCCCGCCGAGAGGGTTCAGTGGCTTCCGGAGTCACGTGACCCTGCATCAGCGCGTCTGTAGCTGCAGTGTGTGGTTTTTGCGTTGATTACCTCTGTCCCTTTGAATTTGAATGGGGAATGAGATCTTTACTTTTTCTGAAGCTAGAATCATTCCCTCCGGCGAAGCCCAGGCGTGTGCTGGTGACCCATCACTTGGGGGCGATGGTGTTTCTGAAGGGGCAGCCCCAGACTGTGGTCCCGTGGCCCCCAGAGTGTGCTCCGGGGGTGCCTGGGGGCCTGAGACCTGCCGGGGCCTCGCAAGGGCCTTTCCCAGGTTCTCTTCGCAGTATTGAACAGATTGGACCAAGTCGGGGCGGGGAGCCAGCTGTCGCCCACCTAACCACGAGGAGACCCCCGCATCGCACATGACACCACTCCTGCCGAGGCCTCGTGTTCGTTGTCTCGGAAAACAGAATTTCCGTTAACAATGTTACTTATGTTATTGACATTGCTTATTTTTAGTGGTTATTTTTTAAATGAATTTTGCGTAGCTACTATACAAAATTTTACTTTTAATTTCTAATATGGTCCTCATCACAGATAGAACCACATAAACAAAAGCTTTCTGATGTCCTCAGTGACTTTTAAAGCATCAGCCCTTAGCCCGGAAAGCCAGCCTGCTGCCACTCTGGGTCACGCTGTGTGTCAGTGCCGGCTGAGCGAACGGCGAAGTGCCCAGGGAACCGGTCGCTGTGGGCTCGCCCTTCTCATCCTGAAACGCAACTGTCTTTCAGAGCCAAGCTGGGCATGCCTCAGTTCCTCAGCCTGGAAGCGCAGAGCTTGCTGAGAGCCCTCTTCAAACGGAACCCGTGCAACCGGCTAGGTAAGAGCCTGGGAGCCCTGGGTGCCTGGGGACCGCAGGGCCGCCTGCTCGCTGCAGCTCAGCGTGCATCCGCTTCCCAGTTCACCCCGATCGCCAATGGCACAGGGTCCCAAAGTGGGTGGGAACCTCTCGCATGCAGCCCGAGCCCCAGGGATGTCCAGAGCACAGGCTCACTGCCCAGGGATCCTGTTTTCTAAAAGCCACAGGTCTTCTAGAAATGAGGGCACTTTCCCCCTGTTTCACTCCCCTTTTGGAAGCATGAGCTAAGGACAGAATAAACGAAAAGCTGCTTCTGGTTTAATCCCTCTTAATCTCAACACATTATAATCAAGATTTATATGAATATTAAGTGCTAACTCATTTTCAAAAAAATTCTTTACAAAAAGACTTCTCATAGTTGGGAATTTCAGTAGACGTTCTCCTAGAAATGTGATTGGATATTTAAAAATTCCACAAATAATACATCTACTGAAATCTGTGCACCCGCCTGGCACTCATTCCTCGCATGAGCCGGCGAAAACCTTCCTTGTACGTGTGCTAAACGTGCTGACAGGTGGTGAGTAACGAGGCAAAACTCCTCAGAGGCAGGCGGAGGTGGCCCGGCCTGGCACCAGCTCCCGTGAGAAACTGGAGAAGCAGTTAAACCAAGGCACCATCGCTGTCCAGCATGGTGGCAAATGCTGTAGACGTTGGTATGGCGGGTGGTCCAGGTGTGGACCCTCCTATTCACTGTCATTGAGAGAGTGAATCAGTGCAACATTTTGGCACTTTGGCAAAACCTACCAAAATTTTTAATTGTGTACAATCTTTTACTGAGAAATTTTACTTCTGGAAGTCTATCTGACAAAAATGCCCGTGCCACCTTAAAGTTGTATGTATAAGAAATGCTTATGGACAATCTTTCTGTTTATCAAAGACCTGGAGGAAAAGCAAATGTCAATCATTTAAGGAAACTGCTGAGTAAATTATGGCCCATTTGTACGAGGCCTACGGCAGCGGGTGACGTGAGCTGGGCTGCAGCCAGATGTCTGCACCATGGCCCTGATTCATCTCGGCTGGGTAACTCCTCGTGGGAGACCACCTGGGGCATCGTAGGGTTTAGCAGCCTGGTCTCCACCCCCAGATGCCAGTAGCTCCTCCCTCCTGCTGTGGTTAAGCCCAGACTTTACCCAGACTTGCCCCCAGGGCCCTACAGACACAGGCTGCAGAGATGCTGGGTTCTGTGTGAGCTGCAGAGGTGGAAGGCCACAGAGTGACCACACTCCACGGTGGAACCCATACCTATTTCCATCAGAGCAGGTCCCTACAAGGGGGCATCAATGGACCCGCACGGCCACCCCTAACTGCCCCCCGGCACAGGACCCATGGGGGCACCTGTTAGTGGCTGTGGTCCAGGGAGCGGGATTAGATCTAGCCAGCGTGGTGACCCTGCACATCTTATTGGACTGCCGCACATAAAGGCCCAGAGGCTGGGCGGGGACCAGGACTGGTCATGCCGGCCAGAGGAGGCCCTGCTGAGGGACACTCTCGTGTTGTCAGAGAGGAAGGCCGAGGCTCTCCCGGGAGAGTAGCTCTGGTCCCAGGCTGCCAGCCTGTCCAGGTGCCAGTGGGGTTGCAAGTTGCCCGGAGGCCTGGGCACAGCCACACCTGGTGTCCATAGCAGGGCCGGCTCAGGCTGGGGGGTGAATTCATTATTGGGATGAACCTTGAGGGATGAGAATTTCTACCCCGTGTTACTAGAGCCTCAGCACATCCCAGATGGGACCTGAGCACGCTGACCGAGGATTGTCACGGGCCCTCTGGCTGTGACCCAGGAAGGGCCGCTGCCCTCAGTTCTGAGCATGCATCTGCAAGTGGCTGCACCATGGCCCCCTCAGGACTTCTGCTGGCCTGCTCCTTGGGTGCGCATGCCTCCATAAACAAACGGTTCTGAAGAGCCGAGGAGGGCTCAACGCTCCCCAAGGATGGATTCCCCGTATTCAGCCCAGGGCTGCTGCAGGCAAGACCCCCACATCACCACTGAGCCAGGTGGAGAGTCGCCTCAGCCCCAGGTGTGCACACAGGTGGTTAAGGGCATGGGACCCCATGTCTGACCCTTTTTTCCTGAAATTGTTGCCTTACCTCAGTTTTATCAAATCCAAGGTTGCCAGGCCTCCTCAGTGCTCAGACCCTCATGGTCATCACTGTTTTTTTCTGGGGAGGCCGTGAGGCAGCATTTCTCAGCTGTGACAGCAAATTTGAGACAGAACACAAAAATGTGTCCCTCAGCTAGTCCACTGCCATCCCTCTATTTGTCTCTAGTGTCACACAAAGGTCATGATTATTTGCAGTTTCTGGTCAGACTTCCTGGATCGTGAATTAACCTGTCGTTAGTCTCAGTGTAGGCACGACACTGAAATCCCCTCCCACTCCATGGCCAACTTGCCATCCAGTCTGCAGATCTTAACCCACTGCAGGACACTCCTGTCCCAGAGTCCAGTCTGCAGAGCTGTGAAGTGCACACAGGCACCTTTGCATGCTGTCTCCGGAAATTTCTAAATCCCTAAAGCCCACCTTGTCTGGAGCTGGGTTCACCGATCATCTAAATATTTGGTCCTCACAACTCTTGTATTTCCCTGCTACGCCTTTGACTGTGACCCCATACTGCATGCTCTACCCCAGCCACCCAGGCATGGCTTCTCCACCCCGCCCAAGAGCCAGGCCAGGGGAGCCATGCAGGGGGCAGGGGGCAGCCTCTCGTGCTCCTCTGCCCGATGGGGTCTTTAGCAAACCAGGTGAACAAGTTGTTTCTCTTCCTGAGCCTCCTGTTCCTCCCAAGGTGGTGGGGATGGTGAGCATAACAGTGATGCACAGTTCTTGCACAATAACGTCATCTCATATAAACCCTCACAATGGTGCTTCAGAGGTAAAGGGAGAAACTTACTAGATTTGCTTATGAAAAGATGTATATGTGTAAGAATTGTTTTTAGTGCAGAGCACAGAGCATTTAAATTTTAAATAGTTTAACCCAGCTAATTTAATTTTTCAAACAATTCATTTTTCTCACAGTAACAAGCCATGTGGCGGCAGAGGGTTGTAAGCATTGGCTCAGCATTGGCTCGGCAGCTGAGCTGTAGTAACCAAAAGCCCAGATCTGTCTTTTTAGTTCACCATCCTGCCACCCCTCCAGCTGTCACATTCATGTTGAAGGGAGGAAATAGGTGAGACCAGCTGCATCTGTCCTTCAATCAGGAAAGCTTTCTTAAAGCCCTGGGATTTCCCTTCTCGCAGGCTAGAAACCATCACATGACACTTCTAAGAGGAAGGCTGGAAAACAAGTATTTGTCCTTGAGGTAGAAGGAAAAGGGAACTGGGAAAGGTTTTATTAGCCAGCCACCAGGGTCAGCTGCAGGGGGTATTCTCCATGAAGGCAGAAGTTCTCTGTGGTTCATCCTGTCTCAGCTCCTGGACCACACAGAGGCCCCAGTAACATTTGTTGAACTGAAGTGAAATGAAAAAATAGTGTGTGTCTTCAAGATGCTCCAAAATGCTTGGATTCTAGTTTGCAGACTGACCGTCAGTGTCCCTGCATCATCGTTATCCGTTTCCTTGTGAAGAAAAGCAGAAAAGACAGCAGGGGTGTGTGGGAGACCCACCCTGGGCCCTCGGGCCCAGCTCACGCTGCACAGACGTCCTGTCTGTACACGCACAGTCACTGCGATTTCATGCACGCACCCAGCATTCCTTACAAAGTGTCTTCCACTAGTGACTTCCAGCATCTTGCACTGGTTAGACGTTTTGCACCTTTCAAAGTGCATCCTGGGTCTCCCGTGGCCCTCGTGACTGCTGGAAACTGCATTCGCTGTATCGGGTCTGAGTGGGGCTCTGCGCAGAAATTTCACTAAAGAGTTGGTCTAATTTGCACCCACCCTTGCAGATGAAGGGAGACATGCCTCGGCCAGGAAACCTCTCCTCCCCCTGTGCTCCATCTGTGAGCACAAAGGCAGCTCGCCTTCCCAACAGGGTCCCCGCTCACTGAGACAAACCTCCCCACCAAGTGCCGTGATGCTGGGGACAGCAGCTGGGTCCCTGGCAGGCACGGGATACTGCGTGCTGAAGTTCACCCTCTCACTAGCTGGAGCAGGTCTGGTGCTGGGACCCCAAGAGCTGGCACAGATCTACCTGCTAGAAGCAGGTGACCGCCCCAGTAGCATAGAGAACAGTGCTGTCAGCGCCCAGCATGCACTCGCGGAGACAAAGGGACACGGAGAGAGTCCACACTGTGACCGCCCACAGACGTGCCTGCAGAGCCTTCCCTCTAGAGCCAGCCCCCTAAGATGCGTCCACTCCCACTCAAAGCAGCTCGGCTTGTTTCTAGAACAAAGGCAGATAAGCGTATCTAGATTAAAAGCCATGGATTAGAGCTGTGCGGTCATGGTTTGTTTATTTCTAATCTACAACAATAAAGGCCACATTCAGCTTTTCAAAGTCTTAATTGAAATTGAAAAGATTTGTCAGGAAAATCCCTTGTAGCTCTGCTTGTATTTATGATAAGGAAGCACTTGGCCTGTTCCACCTGAGAAATGAACTATCTCCACTGACAGCTCGATTCTCCTTTAATTTGGGCTGAGGATGTAATTTTTCTCTTCTCCTGCAGAGAGCTCCCTGAAGGCCCACTGTAATTGGATTTAATGAATTGTGTAAGAATCTCAACTTGTTTTCATTGAATTTTATATGGAATTTTAATTCTTTAGAAAAATTGGACGGAAGGTATCAAGATTTAGAAAAACACTAGAAGAAAGATAATTATGTAAAACCACAGTCTTAAGGAATAAAATACTGTATTTAACAAACAGCAGTTTCCACGGTTACTAAAGACTTTCCTGTGTAATGCAGGGGCTGCTCAGAGCAGTTACCTTCCTGCTCTCCTTAAGTGTTTCTGCACTTTTTAATGAGAATACCTGTACAATTCTTTGCGATATTTTATCCCCATTTTTTAATTGTGTAAGATAGATATAAAATGTGCCATCTTGACAGCTTCCTAAGTGTCGGGCTCAGGAGTGTAAAGTACTCACACTGCCGTGCGGCCGCCCCAACCGTCCACCTCCAGAGCCTCTGTCATCTTGCCAGACTGAAACCCTGTCCCCATCACACACTCAATCCCCAGCCCCTCCGTGGCCCCAGCACCCGCCCTTCTACTTTCTGTCTCTATATCTTGACCACTCTGGTTGCCTCATATAAGTGGAATCCTACAGTATTTGTATTTTTTGTGACTGGCTTATTTTATTGAGCATAATGTCCACAAAGTCCATCCGTGCTGTAGCCTGTGTCCGAATCCCCTTCCTTTTTAAGGCACAGTAGTAGTCCGTTGAGGGGCTCTTCTACATTTTGTCCATCCATCCATGGATACGTGATTGCTCCCACCATCTAACTGTTGGGAATATGGGTACACAAGCATCTGTTCAAGACATTGAATTCTTTTGGGTAAATTCCCAGAAGTGGAATTGGTGGACGGAAATGTAATTCTATTTCTAAATTTTGAGAAGATACCTCGCTGTTTTCCACAGTGACTGCTCCACCTTCCTATCTGCAAGGGTTCTGACCATTTTTGCCTCTCGAGCGTGGAGGCAAACGTTTGGTGCCGTCCGTACTGTCCTGGGTGGGTGAGGACGTCCTGGGAGAGGAGCCACTGCCGGTCAGGCTGTGTGCCCGCTCCACCTTCCCATGAGGCAGTCGGAAAATACCGAAGTATGTAAAGCACATGCTTATCAAGTAATCCCACTACAAGACTGTTTCCTCCAGATGAACCCACACAGGGGCTCAGAAGTAGGTAGGATACCTACCTCCAGGGAGGGAGGGAGGGAGGGAGACAGGAACCTCGGTGCTGATGTGTTTTAACTGGTACTGTTAAACCCTCTACCAAGAATACTGCAAAAAGAATCCATGAGAAAAGGGACTGTGGGCCTACCTCTGAAAAGCCCAGAAAGGAAGGCATTCAGGCAACTGTCTGGGCCCTACATTCACAGGAGGAGAAGGCGCCCTTAGGGTCTGTGGAGCATCAGAGGACACTTTACACAATTTTTCACCAGTAACACTGCCAAAGGTTGAAATTTTTGTTTCAATACCAAGTTTTTGTTATGAAAATCAAGCCTCCTATGCATTCTTGAATGAAATACAGACATGGTACATGTGAATGCGTGAGCATACATGGAAGTTCCTCCCACGGTAGCAGACGTTGCACCAGCCTCCCGCGTCCCTTTAACCTTGGCTGAAGCCCAGGTGAACCTCTGCCAGGCCTCGGCTGCCCATGGTCACTGCCTGGGAAGCCAAGCCTATGAGGCTCTGTGACCAGTGTCACCCTGCCTGACCTCCTGGGGTGTCCACTGGACTCAGGAGACTTGAAGGCTTGCGCCCTTACTCCTTGGAGCGGGACGAGTAAGTCGGGCTCCTTTCCTGCAGGGGGTCAAGAATTTGTCTTGGGAGCCACTCTTCCCATTCAAATATTGCGTTTGCTGGAGAGGATCTGTCACAAGCTGGTGAATGTGGGGGGCGGGGGCTGCCTTTTGTCCCCCTTTGTTAACATGTGAAGCAGAAAGCTAGAAATGGTGGTGCCAGAAAAGACAGACCTCTGTCCCAGCAGAAGCATTAATGAGACAGTCCCACTTGTTACAGTCCGACACCCCGACACCCTCAGCTGCAGGGCGGGTCCGTGTGAACACGTGTAGTGGTGTTCAGTCTGGGGACAGACAACAGTGATAGAGTGAAAGCAATTTAATACTAATACAGAAAGTAAGTATGAATTCTTGAATCTACTGGTCCATCAAACTTTTTAATTCATTTTTACCTGGCATTGGGGGACTTAATGCGAACTCAGCACGCCTGGTAGAAGGGAAGCCCTGCTCTTCTGTCGTGACCGTCTCTGCCCGTGAGTACCTGCTCTTGTCAGTTCTTTGTGATCTAGGCGAACCACAGCCACCTGTGGGGACAGCAAGAGGCTCCCTGCGTTTGGCCACCGTCCCAGAGACCACCAGACTTCCCGACTCTTCTAGCACAGAACTTTGCTCGGTTGTCACATGTGTTCAGATACAAGGGGTTGACAAGTACAAAACAGCCTATGCAACACATTTCAAGAGAGGATAAATGAATCTAGAATCCAAAATAGTGACCAGTTTGCCCTGGGAAAGCAGACACACTAGGCTTTAAAGAACTGTGTGCAGCAGCCTCCCTGCTGTTGTGTGCTTCCCTTTGAAACACTGATCATTTCTGAGTGATGGCCACAGCGTTAGCTGATGCTCTGTTTGCTGAAGCCTCAGAGCACAACACGGCGCCAAATCTAGCTGCAACGGGAGAAAGAAGGTGCAGATAAAAATGCTAATAAAGGTCCAGGGAAACCAGGTGTGTACCAGCCAAGACTGTAGTTACAAATACCTGCATTTCCTGTGTGTCGCACTTCAATTCCTGCAGACCTTATTTGCGAATGACGGATGAGAATACAATGTAATGAGTACAAAATGCAAAGTAGAGGCTTATGGAAATAGACCGACAAGTTTCCCTGCATACAGTGCATGCTGCCGTGAGCCTCTGAAGCGTGTGCCCAGATCTCCCATCCCTAACTGACCCAGAGGTGCTTCCAGCAGCCCGTCAGCAAGCAGTCGCCAAGAAAAGAACCAAGAGGAGGTATGAATCCAAGGTAGTTTTTCCTTTCACTTAATTCTCTTGAGCAGAGGATTGTGCAGTAATTCTGGTCTTCGTCAAAGGAGGTGGGCGCACAGGTGGGCGTAAGGCAGGATTGCGTTGGAAGTCAGACTGTTCGCTCATTCTCCGGGTTTTATCACAACAGCAGTCTGGCCACCCACCCAGACAGCCAGGTGCTGGGGGTTCAGGTCAGGGGTTACAGGACATGGGGGACAGATACAGAAATCCAGAGGTCCTCGAGGTGACACGGAAACCCAGAGAGGTCCTCGGGGTGACACGGAGATCCAGAGGGGTACTCGGGGTGACACGGAAACCCAGAGAGGTCCTCGGGGTGACATGGAGATCCAGAGAGGTCCTCGGGGTGACACAGAAACCCAGAGAGGTCCTCTGGGTGACACGGAAACCCAGAGAGGTCCTTGGGGTGAGGCCCTTGAAGAAGAAAAGCTGATGCTACACGTAGACCTACGCTTCTGACACCAGATGCCTGGGATTTTCCATGCCAACAGATTTTCCAGTTTTCAGCAGACACCCACTGGGTGTCCTACGATGCAATTCCGTTCTGGCCTGACCACCCAGAGCCGTGCAAAGCCATGGGGTGGGGCTGTCTGCCGCAAAGCATCCCCACTGCAGGTGCCAGTCAAATCCCAGGTTGTCACGTGTGCCTCTGACCAACCAAGACCCCCTCCTTGGCTTCGATAATTTGCTAGACCAGCTCAAAGAACTCAGGAAAGCACTTTGCTGTTACCAATGTATTACACAGGATACTTGAAAGGATACAGGTGAGCGGCCAGATGGGCATAGGCAGGGCGGGAAGGGTCCTGAGCACTGGTGTTTCTCTGTCCTCTTGGGCTTTGGAAAGGGCTGCCCTCCCAGTGCATGGACACCGTCCTGTTCACTAGCGCAGACACTCTCAGAACCCTATTGCTTCGGGGTTTTATGAAGGTTCCATTGTATCAGCATGATTAAGTCATCGGCCCCTGGTGATTGATTCAACCTCTAGCCCCAGTTCCCTCCCCTCCGGGATATCAGGGGTGGAGCCTAAAGTCCCTGATCAGTGGGTGGGTTTCCCTGGTGAGCAGCCCCCATCCTCAGGGGCTTTCCTACAGTCACCTCAGTGTAAATTCAGCTGTGGTTCTGAAGGCAGCTTGTTAGGAATGAGGAAAACTCCTGTCACCTCTCAAGCCAGTTCTGCAGCAGAAACCAAGATGCTTCTGAACTTTTCTCCACCACCTGGGAAATCACAGGGGCCAGGAGCCAGCCCGGGGCCAAACTGTGTGTTTCCTATTACATCTACTATCCCAGGTCCTCGGAAGAAAGACCCGGGTTGGATCTGAGGTCAGGGTGGGGGCCAGCCAGGGCCACCTGAGCAACTTGGCCAGAAGGCCCTCAAAGCCCTGTCCTCATAAGCTCTGGCTTGACCTTGAGCATGTCACCCAGCCTGCTTCAGCCTATTTCCTCCCTTGAAAGTAGGAATAATCACAGGCACTCGGTGTGCACAGCATTAAGGGGCAAGTGCATATACAGGGTCTGCCCCACGGTGGCCCCCCTTGTCCTCCAGGAGAAACCCCAAGTCTGACCACTGTGCTCCATTGCTCCATTTGTGTTCATGTCTTCGGTGTATGATGGTCACCCACTAATACGCATCTGAAAATGGTGTGAGAATGCCCGTCGGCTCCTTCCAGAGGCTGGCCTGGCAGGCTTCCCCAGGCAGAGGTGGGGGGTGACCTTGACTGAGGGCAGCTGCCCACCTCCAGTCTGCCACATCCAGCCCACAGTGGGCTTTATCTCCTGGACCCCACGCCCTGTCCAGGACCCCCACCCGACTTGGGCCAGGCAGTGCGGCTGGGGAATTGGCACCATGGTTACTACTTGGCTCCAGCCTGTTTCTATCCTCCACTTCCTCCTGTTCCCGAGGGTCTTTGCAGCTCCCAGCACCCCAGCTGCCAGTGTCTGGGGACAGCAGAGTGGGCTCGAGACCCAGCTATGTGAGGACGGGCCAGCAGGATGCAATCGTGATCGGGAAGCCTTGGCCTCTCACACAAGGTGGCGGCCATTTGGGACACAGGTCCTGTCTCCCCAGACTTGGGCCAGGCGCTGGCTGGAGTCACCCCTGTACCTCCACTGTGTCCCTGACGCTGGTCCCCACTCTGACTCACTAGGGGAAGGAGTTGGCACCTCTTGGACCTTCCCAGTCTAGAGAAAACTCAGAGTTCTAAGGGCCTCAGGGTTTGTGTTTTTAATGGACTTATTTTTAGAGCAGCTCTGCGTTTACAGAAAGCTTGGACAGAGCCCAGTGAGCTCCCTGCACACCCTCATGGCCCACAGGTCCCCTGGTGTGACCGATGGCATAACTGCTTTTGTTACAATGCTGGCAGGGTTCCCCGCCATCACCAAGTCCATCCAAGGTGCCCCAGGCTCGCTCTTGGTGCTGGACCATGTCGGGCTTTGGCCAATGTGTGATGACATCACAGTAGCAGACAAAGGTTTCACCAAAGCCCCTGGTGCTCGTGATTGACACCCCCATGGGGCTTAGGGCTTGATGTAAGCAGGGAGTGAGGAGACAGGCTTGGGGAGACAACGAAGCAGCAGTCTGCGGGTGGCCCTGGCGCTCCCGGCCTTGGGCTCGGCCAGAACGCACCCCCAGGTTTCTGTCTTGCTGGAAGCGGCTTCCTCAGGACCCAGCTTCCGGCCCTTGCCTGCAGACCTCAGAGCAGCTATACAGGTGCTGGACGCCCCTCCCACCCGCTCATCTGGGAGGCCCAGCTAGGGGCTGGCATCAATGGGCATCCGAAATGCCAGGGGTGCGAGGACCTCCAGCCCCCAGGTGTCCAGGCAGCCCCGCCTGCCCCGGCCTCCCGCACAGCAGCAGGGCCGAGTGGCGCCTTCCCGGGGAGAGCTGCTGCGTCTCAGGGCTGTGCCGAGGCACGTTTGTTCTGAGGCTTCCCCTCTGCCCTGTCGTGGCAGGCGCTGGCATTGACGGAGTAGAGGAGCTCAAGCGGCACCCTTTCTTCGGGACCATAGACTGGAACGTAAGTTGCGCACTGCAGTCCCACTGAATGATGACGGGGACGTGGCCGGGCGCCGGGTGGGCACATGGGCTGCGTGGGGTAAGCCAGAGGCAGGTGTAGGCCTGCGCCCGGAGGAGGGCGCTTGCGGCCCTGACCGGGCCGCCACTCTGCAGACCAGGAGCCATGCCCTCCTGCGGCTCTAGGCCTGAAGGCCCTTGAGCCCTGCGCCCTTCCCGGACCTGCTTAGGTGGCCCTGCAGCCGCTCCCGCCCACCGAGGGCAGAGCATGGCTCACCTTTGGCCCAGCAGGGTGCTGTGGACCCCCTGGGTGGCTGGGCGCTGGGTGTCCCAGGCTCTGTACCATACTCTGTCTTCTGGGCTGCAGGCCACCACGGTCCTGGGGTGAAGGAGACAGTGTCACCCAGAGCGTCAGAGGCAGAGCTGTTTGGTGGTGCTTGGTGACGACCCGGGGAGGCCTTGGACTCAGGGCTGAGGGGAGCCCTGCGGTGGGCCCGTGGGTACAGGGGGCCAGTGGAGACGGGGGCCCGGCTGCGGGGAGCACTGTGGTGCGCCGGCGAGGATGGGTCCCGTGGTGTCTGCAAGTCAGTGGGGACGGAGGCTGGTGGGGACGGGGGCTGGGCAGCCGGGCCGGGCCGGCCTGACAGGGTCCTTGCTGAAGGCAGACCAGGGCTCTCAGACCCCTGGGGCAGGAAGTGTGGGCTTCTGGTTAGACTGCCTTAGCATTCTTGCTGAAGTTGGAGTCCAGGTGTCACGCCTGGTGGGAAAGGGTGCACAGGCCCTAGGAGGGTGGGCAGTGCCAGCGCCCCATGGCCAGCCACACAGGAGGGAGTGCCTGTGCCCAGCTCCCTGAGCCGGCTGCCTCAACACCCTGGGAGCTGGACACCGTCTATGTCCAGGGCACCCACTTCTGCCCAGTCCACTTCCTGGGTCGCTGCCCTCTGTGGGGCCGGGGCATGTCTGAACAGCTGAGCTGTGCTTTGGATTCGAAGGAAGCATCCTGGAGACAGCAATTCCTGCTCCTTCCCTGCAGGCTAACCACAGTTACATTTTCCCTTTCTGAGCTAACAGGTTAACCTCAGGGTATTTTTACAGAATGTAGAGAAAGAGTAAAAGTTCTCTGTGGTACGTTGGATGTTATGTGTGTTTTCATGTCCCCATGTGTCTGGTGCCTTGATGAATTTCAGTGAGGGCAGCCCCACCTGCCGCCCTGAGGTTTTAACACAAAGACCCGCTGAAGCTATTCAGAGCACCCACCTTCCCTCATACACTCCTCATCCAAACAGAGCCCCAGGAAACCTTGTTTCATAGTCCTGGTTATAGAACTTTTATAAGATTAGCTTTTTTCAAAGGTAAGATTAGAGAGAAACATGTAAAATGTCATCATATCCGTGACCTCCCGGCCAGGTAGAAAAAGCTTGTTCAAAGATGAAATGGAAATCACATTGCATCCAGAAAAAATGGACAGCAGAGAAACTCAGGACGTGTCCGCCACTGCCACCCTTTGAGACCCTTTGGAGTTGGCTGTCCTGAAAGCATGGGCTCACAGGGGGCACATCCTCAGCACACGGGGCACCTGGTCATCATTTTTAGTTGATTGCCTGTGAATTAGAGCAATTGCCTGTGGAAACCTTGCTGCATGTGGGAATCAGGTCTCACATGAGCCTGGTTACTTGGTAG
Source organism: Smutsia gigantea (assembly GCA_032199065.1). NCBI lineage: Eukaryota > Metazoa > Chordata > Mammalia > Pholidota > Manidae > Smutsia > Smutsia gigantea. The sequence goes on from JAVSCE010002937.1 coordinate 134,707, forward strand.
AGGGCCTGTGTACTACCGCCCAGCCCAAGCTAGCTTGGTGCAACACCCGGGAACACCAGAAGCTGACCCCACAGGGGGTACCACCTCTTAGGAAGACGTGCACTGGTGACCCTGGTGGCCTGATGGGGCCTCCACCACGTGTGCGCCCTCCCCCACCCACTGTTGGTTCAGAGCTCTGGGGGAGCTTCCCAGGTGTGGCTCGATGCAGCCCCTGTGCAGGGGGCAGGGAGAGAGCAGAGAGGGAGGTAGGCCCCCCAGGTTGGCAGGTGGCAGGTGTAATAAGCAAGGGAGCTTACACTCGGGGCTTGCCTTGGGCAGGACGAGTAGGCAGGATGAGTAGGTCTCTGCACCTGCCTGGAGCTTACACCCGGGGCTTGCCTTGGGCAGGACGAGTAGGTCTCTGCACCTGCCTGCTAGATCTTCAAAGGCTTGTAGAAGCCTCACCTGAGCCCCGTCGCGCATACAGACCAGAGGGTGTCAACACCACATCACTATGTCAAGGCTGCGTCCTTGGTGCGGCTCTGGGAGCCGGAAGGCACCCAGAACCCACACTCCAAGGATGGGAGGGGGTGACGGCCTCCTGGTGCTGGGGTCCAGCTCTCGGGTCAGCTAGCAGTCACATCTTTGCGAGGACGTTCCCCAACCCCCACAGCAAGCAGGGTAGTTGATTATTGCTGCATGCCCGTTGGTTATTGCTTGTGTGTCCATTTATTCAGCCTTGATGACTGTTGTGGCACTTCCCAGGGCGTGGGGACAGAGCCGTGGGTGTGATGGGAAGTCCTGTGGGGCTGGTGACCGGGCTGGGGAGGGGCAGTGGACAGAGAGGTGTGCACTTTGTCACTAGGAGACTGCTGTGCTGGCAGGCTTGGCCCACGCCCGTGTGCCCCAGCAGCCCACTTCCTCTCGTCTTCTCACGAAGATGCACCCTGCTGGCACCCCCAGACCCGCAGCTCCTGGCTGCCCTGGCCCTGCTCGGCTGCCCATGTCCCTGTGGCCTTCCAGTGTACCGTGTGACACCACTCGCTCGCTGTGCTCTCACTGTTTTCTGTCTGCTGCCACCGGGACGCGAGCTCCGAGAGAGCAGGAACCTGTCTATTCTGCTCAGCGATGTCTGCATGCCTCAGACGTGCCCCAGGGGAGATCAGGATCGCTGGGGTGGGGGAGGCAGGGCTGGCCGCCAGACCTGGGGTGGCAGGCAGGAAGGGAAACCCTGAGGGTGGCAGCTGGGAGGAAGGGGAGGTCCCGTCCTGGCCGCAGGTGACCGCCCCATGCCAGGCTTGGTTCAGGAGGGGGTGTCTGCCCTGGTGGGTGCCACCAGGGAGCTGGGCATGTCGCCGGGGGAGCCGAGACCACTCCTTGCGACATTTGGAACTTGCACAGTGTGAAGTCCTGAACATGGCGTGAGGCGGGCGAGTGCCTTCCAGGAAGCCAAGGCTGCCCAAGATCTGAGCAGCGGCCCAGCGCCTGCCCCGCAGTGAGAGCCAGGCCAGCTCTACTGCGCATGGCCCCCCGTCCCCGTCACGGGGGCATGGTCCCTGAGAGGGCAAACGTGGTCATGAGCTTTCTGCACCCAGAAGGTGGCATTTCTGCATTATTTCAAGGAATTAAGTTGGGACATTTCTTTTGTTGCTTTTAGCTTTTAATTCCATTTTATTTTTTGTTTGGTTTTTGAGAGAAGCCCTTCAGACTTATTAGGACTGCACGTATTTACTGTCATTTCCACATTTGCCAGAGGGTGACACGCAAGGCCAGAGGAATGGATGGACCTCATTCCAGCCCACGCGCCGACTGAAAGCAGCTAGCGAGTGGGGAGGGAGAGCTGGCCCACCACTTCATGCGCATTCATTTATTTAACCAATAATGTTTGGGTCTTGCCCGTGTCAAGGCAAGCGGGGTGACTGAGCTGAGGCGACCGAAGGGCGCGCTGTCCTGAAGCTGTGGTGACACCATTGTCCAGCCACAGAGGAGGTGTGCAGTGCGGGTGTCCAGCCGCAGAGGGTGGGGAGAGAGACGAGGTGTTCCTGGCAAAGATCTACTGGGACCAGCACCTTATTTTGCAGCTGCCGGCCTTGCTGGGGCCTAGAGCAATCCCCCTCTGAGGCTGGCCTACCTTCCCGTGAGAGCCACTTGTGGGAGTCAGTGCGTCCTGTGGCTCGCCTCAGCGCACTGTCACGCTGGGCAGGAGGACGCTGACCCACGCTTTAGGGGACAGCCCCAATAATGCAAGGTGTCCCCAGGCATCCAGTGGACTGTGTTCCTCAGTTGTCCAGATGCATCCATTGCATTTCCGGCAGCCAAGATAACTGAAAACCACAGCAGAGTCGAATTCACGAAGACAATACCAAGAGGCATCGCTCCTGCCATCCAGGCGCCCAGCACAGGGAGCAGCCCGCCGACCTGGGGATGCAGCCCGTGCCTGCCTCACAATGCAGCCAGGAGAATAGTCGGATGTTCACTTCCTTTCTGTATCCGTCCATGCCCCAAAACCACCAGCCTAGTGTTTTTCTTTCTAAGTAAACACCTGTCATCCAGCACTTCTCCCTGGGGCTCCGGTGACCTGCTAGTGCAGAATAAGCCCATCAGCAGCAGAAGTGGGGTCGCTGCCCCACGGGTCCTGCTCTGCCGTTGAACCTGTCCTCAGGGCCTACCAAGTCCATCAGGAGGCTCTCTTCCTGGAAGCTTGCTGTTCACCAGCTGAATGAACGATTGCCAGTCACTTGTAGACTGAGAGGAGGTGCGGAGCATCCCGCACTTCAGCCACATGCACTTCTTCCCTGTGGCTGGAGCAGTGCTGAGAGCACAGATTTGGCCCAAGTCCGAATGGGCTTCCTAAAAGCTAATTGGTGCAGGCTTGCGAGCCCATCTGCGCACAGCCTCCTGCTCAGCCCCACCCCGCAGAGGGAAAGGTGATTGCGTGGACGCGTGGTCGCTGGGGAGGGAGGCCTGCTGATCAGCTTCCTCGGTTCCTGGCCAACCCTCATGGTGACTGCTCAGTATTCAGGAGCGCAGCTGCTTGTACGAGTGCCAGGATCTTACGCTTGCATTGTTACTTTTACATTTGAAACCCAAGCAGATCAGTTGTTATTCTGTGAGGTGGGACGGACTCCTCGGGGAGACTGAGGCATGCGTCAAGGTCACTGAATGACCCGGCAGCGCGTGCTGGCCTTGCTGTCTGTGGGTGGCCACAGGAGCAGAGTGCAGGCTCTGGGTTCCCTGGGGTCATCGCGAGTTATGCAGGACTGCAGAGCAGATCTCAGGGGTTTGCTTCCCGGGAGCCGCGGGCTGCTGGTGGGCATCTCACAGTTGTGTGTCAGTGTCACCCTTCCTCTGTGCAGCAGGAAGACTTCCATCCAGGTATTCCTGTGTTACGTGCACTAGGAGAGCTCCCCTTTCAAGAAGCCTGGCAGGACTCTGTTCAGCGAATGGTCACCCTCCCTTTCAGTGGCTCTGGAAATCCAGATACATGTGCTGAAGTTGCTGTCAGTGGGAGTGACCCGTGCAGGCAGAGCTGACGGCACGCCGGGATCCTTAAACTCTTCGGGCCGCACCTTCCGTCCCAGCATCACTCAATGTCTTGCTCTGCGTTACTTCTGCACTGCTAGTTCAGGAATCCCCTACAGCTGTGCCCCTGACTAATCAGTGTTAATTCTGAAATGCCTGGAGCCAGGCTGCCTGTAGAAAACAGGTGTAAGGTCTGGGACCCAGAGCTAGAATCAGTTTCCAGTTCCATCATCCAGGGGCATGTTCACTTCACACCCCCGTCCCTCCCTTGGTCATCTGAAGGTGTTCTAGGCACCAATAAAGCCTGAGGGCGCCTGCGCAGAGCTGCCTGGCCATCACCGTGCAGTGTGGAGCCCACCGCAACATCACCACGACTCGTGTCGCCCCGAGACCCCGCACAAATGAGATGCTTTAAAGCAATGCTTGGTGAGTGTGATTGCGAGACCCTGTTTCTTGTCTGTAGTGTGGAGTGGGTTGCTCCAGAGACTCAGGGGAATCTGGGTCAAAATTATAATACATTTTTCCAAGTTCAAACCTCTCTGCAAAACGCTAGTGCCATTTCACTATTTACCCATGTGCAGTGTTTACATGAGAAACAAGATAAAACACCTTGCTTCTAAAACCCCAGAGAAAGAGGTTTATCTGCTTATCCAGTAACAGGAAGAAATTGATGGGCCTGAAGATTGCAACAAGCCTAAGGGAGCCGTCCAGAGGGTGGAGTGACTGGTTACGGATGCCCCACATGGCCTTTGCAGCCCTTTACGGACCAGCAGCGCCCCCTGGGGATGGGGAGGGAGTGTGCTGCGGCCAGGTGATGCCCTCAGTGTGACCAGCACAGGGACCCGCTTTCCGGGCAGATGGGCCCCGTGGAAACTTCCTGCTGCCCCCGCCCACCCACAGGCCTTGGTGGGCTCTCCACTCTCTCTGGTCAGTCAGGGTCTCCTTAGCTGCAGCACAGGCTTTCAGAGGAGGCTTAGAAAGTGCAAGAAAAGTAGCCATGTGCCTGCACAAAGCTGTGGCCTGAAGCCAGCGTTGTCACATGCTGCAAGCGTGCCGTGTGTTTGCTGGGCCCTCTGACGGGTCCAGTGGGTGGGCGCCCAGTGGCTTCTGGCACAGGGCTGGGCATGCGGTGCAGAGGAGGGCGTTGGGACCCCACACGGAACAGAGCAAGGACGAGCACGAGCCAAGCCATGTGGTTCAGCATCCCGGGGTGGAGAAGCAGCAACCACGTGCCCTGTTGCCCCTCGAGTTTTCACTACATGCTTCAATCAGAGGAGGCAGTGCTCGCCACCAAGTGGCATCCACCCTACTACACTACGATTCTACAAAGTCTCTTTCCTGATGAGAAAAAACTTGGAGGGCCAGAAGCTGTGTGTCCCCTACGAGGGATCAGCGCCCATCCTGCACCGCTGAGCTGCTCTTGGGCAAAGACAGGCAGATGCAGGTGAATAATGTGTCCCAGGGCTCTGCTTGCTCAGAGGTAACATGCTTTCTTGGGTGGCTTGTATTCTTGAAGCACCGATTTCCCTGTCGGAGGGCAGAGGTAATAGCCGGCAAGCAGAGCTGGGTGGTTCCCACATGGTCCCAGGGGAGTGCCAGTCGCCTCGGCACCCCAGCCCCGCTCTTAACAAAACATGGCTCTGGTACTGGTGATGGCTGAGGAGAAGCGAGGTGGCAGGACCTTCAGCGGCACGCTGGCCCAGCCCACTGCATGCCGGCAGCATTCAGGGCCGTGACAGCCCCCGTCTAGGTGTGGCCAGATGTCCCGTTGAGGGGCAGAAGCACCCGCGGTCGTGGAGCACCAGCTCAAGGGGATCGTTTTGCCTGCTGCTATGAAGCTGGGGCCCGGGCGTGGCAGGCCCTTCTTCCTGCTCCAGGGCCCCTGCTGATGGCACTGGGATGCGGAGAAGAACGGAAACCTATGAGCTTCGGCTTCCAGATGCAAGCGCCTCTCATTTGGATTAAGTGACAACCAGGGGTTGTGTGTGTGTGTGTGCACACATGCACGTGCAAAGTTGCTCTCAATAAAAGTCAGCACCCTGGCTCTCTGGTGGAGGCTCTGCTTCTTCCCTCTCCCCTGCCTCTCTTCCTCTCTCTCCCTCTCTCCCTCTTCCCCCTGTCCTCCCCAAAGTAGCAAGAGAACATATGCATGTCTAGAGAGAGGCTGTGCTTTTACTTGAGCAAGACAGATACTTGTTTAATGAAGCAGCTCGAAAACCGCTGAGGGGGAAGCTCTGGGCCCAGGGGAAGGCCTGAGCCTAGCCGTCTGTCTTGGGAAGGGTAAGTGTTTTAATCAGCGTGCAGACTGGCCTCTGCTGATTAGATTTCCCCTGACAAGTGCATGCATCAGGGAGGTCATTCCCACCCTGCCCTGGATCCCCACGGGAAGCATCTTTCTGCTTCTGGGAGGGTTTAACTAGGGCAGGAGTGGCTGGATAACTGGGGGCGGAGTTAACTCGCCTTCTCCACCGGCTCCAAGCGCACAGGCCACAGCCCCTGCTGCTCCTCAAACCAAGTGGGGGCCCAGCGGGCAGCCGTCAGGGCCGACCTCCAGGGCCCCTTATCCCTGGACAGCTGTTCTGGCCGCCACAGAGGCTTCCGGGAGAGTGTGCTCCATGTGGGGATCCGCACCCCTGCCCCTGGCGGACCTTCCCTCACGAGCACCCCTTTAACCAGGAGAGTCAGGTGACCCTAGTCCTCTCCTGTCTGCCCCTGAGCCGCTCTTGACCTTGGACAGCATACCTGGCTTCGTGTTATCTTAACTTACTATCAGTTTCCTTGTCTGTAAAGTCGGGGTGATACCTGTTTCTCAGCGTTGAGAGATTTGGAGCACATCTGAGGACAGTCACAGCATCCATGTCCTAAGGCTGCCCGTCACTGGGTCCCCGTCCCCAGGGTGGAGCTACAGACCCGTTGAAACAAAAGGGCCTGGGAATCAGTGTTTCCAGCCAATGCCTAGGTTGGCAGGGGTGCCCCTGTGATCGGGCAGGATTGGGAAAACGTGCCAAATGGCCGCAGTGAGCCCTCCCCCTGGCTCCCAAGGCGTGCCACCATGCCAGCACCCGGTGACGACTTCTGGACACACTGGCCATTACCGCGACTTGGCAGGGCAGTTTGACTAAACCTGGCTGCCCCCAGCCAGCAACCCACCTGGTGGAACCCCTCTCAGCCTCCATCAGGAGCTCAGCGCCCGGGGCCCGGACCCCTCCCTCCATGCCCACCGCCAGGCCCTCCAGAACCTGCCCTCAGCCGGGCACCCAGGCCGCCCGGCTCCCCCAGCTTCCTTCCTTCTGACCGTATGCCGCTCCACCGCCCACGGCTCCATCTGCCTCGCCACCAGCCTGCATCCACATGCCTTCGTATTGTTCCATAAATTGAACTGTCCCAAAGAAGGCACCAGTGCCTTCCATAAGGAGATGGGAAACAGTGTAACCGGGCTTTGGACAGCATTTCCAGAGGCTGTGTGAGACCGAATGGCGAGGGCTGTGGGTGTTCTGTGCATTTGGTCAGGGGTGGTATCAGTGGGTCAGCCGGGGACCCAGTGCGGCTTTGAGCAGGGCTGGTTCTCCATCTAGATGCGGTTAAAGTGCTCAGAGTGTGTAAAGGAACACAGAAGCCCAACTCGCCCCACGCGAGCAGAGAGGTCTGGACACCCGCATCTGGCGACAGCCAGGGCAGGTGCCTCAGGGAGGTGCCGGGCCCCCAGAGCACGACAGGACCTGTGTTGTTTCCAAGCGGCGGTTTGCAGTGTCTCCTCAGAGCCGAAGGCTCCAAGGGGCTGGCCTCAAGGTCACCAGGGCAGGGAGTGGGGCACCAAGTGGGGGGCTCTTCCCCCTGCCAGCTGGTCAGGGGAAAGATCTGGCTGTCCAGGCATCCTGCTTGAAGGAAAGGCTCTGCCTCGCAGAGCTGGGACGCAGACTTCACACCGCCCTGGAGTGGGGGGACAGTACCTCCCCAAGCCCTTAGACCTGGAGCTCTGGCTTTCACATGACTATAGACTGTATAATTATATATCACTTATAATATATATGTTGGACATTCCTCTGTGTGTCAGAGCATTGAGGGGCGCTGTTTAGGTGGAGTGAAGATGCCCCTCCGTCCAGGCAGCGGCTCCCCTGCCCTGCCGCCCCTGTGTTTCTGTGGTCCCTCAGCCAGTGGTGTCTCCTTTCAGAAGCTGTACAGAAAGGAGATCAAGCCGCCATTCAAACCAGCAGTGGGCAGGCCTGAGGACACCTTCCACTTCGACCCTGAGTTCACGGCGCGGACGCCCACAGGTGTGTGCCGGCAGAGCGCCCCTGAGCCTGGGCTTCTTCCCAGGGTTGGGCGCGCAGACCCAACCCGCAGGGACAGATGATATCTGGGATCTGTTTGATTTTCTTGTTTTCTCTGCCCAGTCATAAAGGTTTAAGTGGTAGAACACATTTCTCATTGTCCCCCAGGGAACATCTAGGCTGGACATCACCCAAGCGCACTTTAGATCCCCTTCCATACCCCTTGTTGAGTCTCCAGCCCAGTGACCTTTCTTCCAAAAGGACACATGCAGGAGAAAAGCACCTCCAGACCGTGAAAATATCTCATTTAATGCATTTGCATGGGAAGAGGAGGCTCTGTCATGTCTATAGATGGGTGAACCGTGCATCTGATTCATGCAGAAAACAAACTTGTTTGGGAAGTTTGGCATGGCAGATGGACATGTAAGTTTAGCTTTCATGACATGCCTGAAATCACTCTTAGGGTCTATCACGTCCAATCAGAACTGCTCAGCTGACATAACCCCTACTGGACTGGGCGGCTCAGACAGCAGGCATTGATTTTGGTGTCCGGTGAGGCTCTCCCTGGCGGGGACGGCCGCCTCTGCCCTCACCCAGCCTTGTTCTGCGTGTGGGGAAGAGATGTCCTGGTGTCTCTCCCACCTCTAATAGGACACCATACCTGCTGGCTCAGGCCCCGCCCCCTCCATTAGGAGCTCTCTTAACCGTTGTCGCCCCCAAAGGCCGCATCTCCGATGGTCACATTGAGAGCCAGGACGGTTCAGGGCATGACAGTCGTGGCATGTCATGGGCCTCTTGTGGAGATACAGGCGAGGCAAATATGGGCACCTGGCGATTTCTGGAGCCGCAGGACATGTATACATGGTTCTTTCCCCACTGCTTCTGTCTAGAGATTTCTGTTGATTTCTACAGGTAATCGTGAAACAGATAATAGATGGTGAGATATTGAGTAGATAAAGTTGGAACAGAACCACTTTGTTCCCTTTGGTTTAGGCTGTTGGGGGCTGGAAATAACCTGCCAGTGCTGGACTAGAGCAGCTTAATTAAAAAGCAAGTCTCAGCTGAGCAGATTTTAGAATCTGAAAATCACGCGCTGTGAGACAGCAGTCATCGCTCTGAAGACCACAGTGTCCTCCGGGGGCAGCTCGGCTCCCAGGCTGGCTCTGAGCTCTTTGCTTTTCCTGTACAGAGTTCTGGCTTTGAGGTCAGCCTGCTCTTGAAAATCCCTGTGTGCTGCGCTGTCTCCACCAGGCATGACAGATGTATCACCGTTAAGCAACCCCCAGCCCCAGGTCACGCTGGCATCCTCCCTTAGGGTTTTAGATTTAAGACCTAGGCCTTCCTAGGGTGAGCCCCTCAGATGCTAAGGGTGGAGCATAGACGGGGGCTTGTTTACGGCATGTTTTAGGGGTGAGGTTGGGAGGACACAGCCCCATGGACTTGAACTGACGCCCTTTCATTAGTGAATGCAGCATTTGTAGATCAAATAAGGAATATCTTTTAACTAACAAACGGGTGTGAAGTACAGGCCATGCCTTCTATTTTCTGGGGCCACCGCTTCCTGCAAAAACCAGCAGAGGTGGCTGTTGGCTCAGAGTGATTTGCTGAGGTTCGGATCTTCACAAAAGGTTGAACATCTAGAATGTAAACATCTGATTTGTGTGGCTAGATGGTGACTAAGTGATAGGTGGCATAAATAGAATTTAAAATACCTTATAGCCATCTAGGAGATGCTGTTTTTAGCACAGTACTTAAAGGAGAGCAAAATCATGAGTTGGATAAAAGGAAATATAAAACCAAGTACAAACAACCTTTAATGGTCCCATGAAAACATTCTGACTTGTGCAAGAGCTGATGGGTGTTTAAATCTTAGACGGGCATCTCCAGTGGACAGCGGGCGTGTGTGATCTGAGGACACAAACTAGGTTTAGCATTGGCTTAAGTTAAGAGGAAAAAAAAAGACTCTAAGGCTCCTGGAAGATGTTCCCACTGTGTGTCCAGCAGCCTAACACACAGGATGGGCTCGTCCGCCATTTCAGAATCTCATTGCCGTCGCTGTCTGTTAGCACAGCCATGCGCTCAGCTCATGCATTTAAAAAAATTCTACCCTCTTATAAATGTGTAAATATGTAGGGAATGATTTTTCTGTGTCCTCAGCTCTTCAATCACAACCTGCCTAAAAGGCAAACTGTGTGATGTAATAAGTAACTCTTAAGTAAAACTGATCAGAGAATTCAAATTAGTGAGTTCCCCCGGCAAGGCTGACTGCCCTCCTTGTTTCCGGCAGACTCGCCAGGTGTGCCCCCCAGTGCCAACGCCCATCACCTGTTCAGAGGATTCAGTTTTGTGGCCTCAAGCCTGGTCCAGGAGTCCTCGCAGCAGGACATGCACAGAGACACCGTCCACCCCATCGTGCAGGTAACCTCACCGTGCCACTCTCTGCCTCCAGCAGGTGGGGCAGGGAGGCACCCGCTCAGCGTTGCCTGCGGACTGGGAGCTGTGTCAGCTGAGGCCGGGTGCACCGTCCTTCCCTGGCTCTTGCCTGGCCTCCCGGTGTCAGAGTGCCTGCCTGAACGTGGCTCTGCCCCCTGCTTCATGTCCATGCTGAAGGGACAAGTCCTAAGAAGAATGGCACCGTGGTGTGTCTGACCCCAGGATGGTCAGACATGGGCCTCTTCACCGTGCCACCAAGTCAGTACCCCAAGGCAGTGGTTCAGTTTGGGGGTGATGTTCCCTGTTGGGAAATGCACCCTCTGGGAGGTCAGTAAAGGTGACATTTTTATGAGGAGTCTTCCACCTCATAAATGTAACCAGATACAAAGAACCCTAAGAAGGAATTGAATGAAATTTGGTTTAAGGACTGAGTCAGGCTAACCCGGAGGTGTTGGATTTCCATATTTCTCTCCCTGGGGCCTTGTGGACAAACACGGCCTGTCTAAAGTGGACACTTGATGGGACTGTCATTGGTGGCTTTTGTCTACACCTTGAGTGGGTGCAGGATGGCATATGCGGGCAGAGCTGGTTGTGGCTGGGACGTCCTGGGATCATAGTCAGGTGTTGATATCCAGGTGCCCCTTAGGGACTCAAGCATCAGAGAGACACACACGCCCTGCCCTGCAGGGGCTTCTGTCTCCTGATGCACATTCTCAGTCTCTCAGGTCTCTGGGGGAAGCCAGCTGGCCAGCTGACAATGTGCTGTAGTGTCTAAAAACTGAGTCACAGCCCGGGAGGTCAGGGAAGTTGGGATTTAGAGTGGGGCCATTTCTGACCTGCTCTGTGACCTCCGACAGAGGGCTCTACTAACCCTGGCCTCAGCGCACCCATGTGCACCTTCTGGAGCCACCCTTTGTGCCACATCCATGGGCCGGTGGTGGTGCCTCTGCACGAGGGCTCTGACCTTGCTCGCCCTCTCTCTGCAGCAGCTGCATGGGAACAACATACTCTTCACCGATGGCTATGAGGTCAAGGAGGACATCGGGGTGGGCTCCTACTCCGTGTGCAAGCGCTGTGTGCATAAAGCTACTGATGCGGAGTACGCCGTGAAGGTAAGACGGTGCATGCGCAGTGCCTGACTGAGTGGGCGCGATGCACACCAGCTGCTCAGCAAATAAATAGAAGCATAAACTGGTAGTATTTGCAAAAACTTAAGCAGAGAGCTGGTAGTTTTACTTTCAACCATCAAGAACAGTAAATAGTAACAATTATCTATAATCCAATTTGGCAAACTCCCATAGCTTCTCTAATTGTTGCTAGATTAAATATTTGATCCCCAAATACCAATTTCTTGAGTTTTCTGGTTGATCAAATGTGAATTAAAGCTAACGCTTCCTGCTAAAACCTTAACCAAATTTATGTAAAAAGATTAGTTGTACATTCTCTCTACAAAGAAAGCCACAGATGCTCTAACTCCACCGTTTTCCCACTAAACCGAACTTGGGACTCTTGAGAAATCAGGTCCAGCCTGTGGCCTGTCATGACTGGACCAGTTCTGGCTTATCGTAAACTTGTCTGTAGCACATGGCACCTGCTCTTCAAAGAACATTTGGGGAAGACGGACCTGTCCAGCGGTCAGCAGTGTGAGGGAGTAGCCCCATCCATCTGATTTTACTGAACCCTGAAAAAATTGTTCAAAAACAGTGACTGCAGTGAAGTGACCCCATTCCATCCTAAGTCACCAACATGCCACTGCCGTTTTGTGAAAACAGGCTTTTCAGACGGAGGATCCTCACACTGCACGTCCGCTGGGGGTGCCTGGCCAGCGCTTCTCAAACTGAGACGGTGCTCGGCCCCATCAGACACCAGCCAAGGAACCTCAGGCCCTTGGTTTAGTAAGGGTTGCAAATTTATGGCTTTTTGACAAATGTGTCTTGAATACCTCAAACAAAAAGGAATATTTAAATTTGGAGGAACAATGAGTGTCTGAGTTTCACTGATATTCTCCACTGATAGATTCCCGGCATCTTGGATGCATTAAGGGGTCATTGAAAGGAGCAGAGATAACCCGACCTAACAATCCTGGGAGGACGAGGGGGCACTGTGGCCGGGCTGCTGTCGGAATGTCCCCGGCAGACTGAGCCCAGGACAGCCCGGTGGCGCCATGAGCGGTAACCTGTACAGCTCGGGCTGTGGGTTCTGGTGCACTTCTGGGATTGCATTGCTGAGGGGTTTTTCCTCACTCTTGGGAGAGTTTAAGGGAGAGGCTGGGTGGAGCCCACCATTTCCACATCCAGGTGCTGTTCCGGCAGATGTGCTCCGGTACAAGACCTGCACTCTGCCTCGGACAAGGGAGTTGCATTTACACCTCGTGCTGCATTTCACATGTGCTTCACAAGTGGGCATGGGCTTCTGGGAATCCTGTCTGCATGGCTCATCTCTCCCAGAATTCCTTTTTGTAGTTTTTCGGGGGTCCAGCAGCCATCCTAGAAACTCTCGCTGCTTCCATTGAGCCCAGAGAAACGGCCCTGTTGTCTGGCCGGCTCAGCAACATCGTGTCCTCAGAGAGCAGCCTGCCCCCGAGGCCGGTTGGCTGCTTTGTGCCCCTGAAAGTAGGTCTTGCCCTGCGCAGGCCCTGTTACGCTCCGCTCACGTGCTCCCATGTCCAGCTCTCCCTGAGAGACACCATCTGAGTCCCGCTGTGCTCACAGCTCAGAACTCATCCCCAGCGGGTCTCTCTGAGGCCTGGCTCTGTGGCTGCAGCCCTCGGGGCAGAGAAGCCGCCCCCAGGCAGGTGGAGCTGCTGGACATGGGAGGGGTTCTCATTCTCTTGAGCCTCCAGGGCGCCATCACCCATGGACTGGCGGATGCTAAGATGACCGAGCCCAGGAAAAAGCAGTGACTTCCCAGCAAGAGGCAGCGCCCACACAGCGTGCCCCTGACCCCGAGCGGCGGCCAGGTCATTAGGCCGAAGGCAGGCTCCCCTGTCTGAATTTCCCTCAAAGCTGAGAGCTGGCAGGACTTCTGTGGCAGAGAACCATTTTTCAGGATGGGCCTCTTCGTCACCAAAATGCTTTAAATGCTGCACATTACTCTTCTGTCTGAGTTTCAGCGCCTTCCAGGCGGAACACAGTTTAGGTGCCCTGGGCTCTTCCGCATCAGCTGGCTTACGGAGGCGGGGACAGCGTCCCCGCTTACTGATGGAGGAACCAAGCTTTCTACTGGAGCACAACGGGGGGCACAGCCTTGCAGCACTGGGCACGTGAGGTGTGCATCTCAGTTCAGCAAAAGTCCTGTTGAAACTCAGTCGCTGGAGGGTAGCCTGCCCTCCCAGCGAACACACAGGCACCCAAGTTCTTACATGCATGGAGCAGGGTGTCTGTTTTATTTTGCAAACAATGCACTCAGAGCCAGTCCAGGCCTCCGAACCTCCCCCCACCCTGAGGAACGAGCAGAAGGTGGTAAGCAGCCCCCTCGGTTCCAGCAGGCTGGTACTTGGGAGATGTGGGTGCCATTCACCTTCCCCGTGAGCTTCTACTTCCTCTTTGAGTAGCAGGGTGGGTATCTGGCCGAGAGCTGAGCGCTAACACGCTCTTCCGGGGCAGGGCAGCCCCTCTCGGGACGGAGCAGGAGCCCCAAGGCAGGGCCTTCAGAGAGGAGCGTGGGCCACCTCATAACTCCGGAAGACGACACCGTCAGCCTCAGTGCATGCAGGGGAGACAACAGTCCTTGTGTCTTGGAAATATCCCTGTGATTTGCTTTAGGTTATTTCTCTATCTAAAAGGTATCAAATTTTATCACTGTAATTAAATCATATTAACTACATTTAGGGTCATACTTAAACCAATCTGCCCAAATATATTCTTGGGCAACAAGATTGCTGGTTTTGCACTTATTCTTAGCTGTACTTTTATACCCAGGTCCTGAAATTCGTGAGACCACTTCTAGCGATCACTGAACAAAGGCTTAACACAGCGCACACACACAGCAGGGGTTGAGTAAGTGTGGGTCAACCAGAGCCGGAAGCCCTAGGCCGGGCCGCGCCCTCCTGCTGCACAGACAGCGCTGGTGGCCCAGGATTGTCCCCCCGGAGAGTCTGGGCTCGGGTGGTGGGGACAGAGCACTGACCCTCACCGCCCCACCAGGGCACCCCCAGCGCTGAGATGAGAAACAGAAATGAACTGTTCGCGCAGTACTTCCCCTTAACTCTCTCAGGCCCGGGGGAGCCCAGACGTGCCCTGCTCTCCGAGAACTTAGTGCTGTTCCCTTGGGGCGCAACAGCTCCGCGCTGTGATGTGAGCCCGCAGGGGCCTCTGTCCGCACAGCCAGCCCCAGGAGGCTCGTGGCAGGAGAGGAAGCGGTGCAGGACTTTGAAGTAACATGACATAAGCCTACAGAGATGCCCGGGTGTTGACGTACCTTTCATGTAAAATTAGATTACAGTGGGATCTGTTATTCAATGCAGAAGAGAACTTTTGTTGAGTAGGATTCAAAAGAAGGGGAGAGGTTTATTTGAAAGGAAAAAATTACTGTATTTTTATTCCATCAGTGGTGCTGTACTCACTTTACAAGACCTGCACGAGGAGGTTGTTTGTATTTTGTCTTAGGGTCTTTGTGGCTGAACATGACGCTAAGCTAGTGCCGACTGTACACGCAGAGGGTGCCTGGTGTCACATTGGTGGGGGCAGTACCCGGGATATACAAACATGTGCCCGTGTTGGAGGCGGTTCACTGCAGAAAAGCTGCCTTGGCCGCTGACGTGTCTGCTCTTCCTAAGCGCACATGGCTCTGCCGTGAGGCAGTTCTGGGCAGTGTCTAGACGCGAGCGACTCAACTTGGTACTGATCGCAGGGCTCAGCATAAGGGCCAACGTCCGTGCCCAGGGCACACTTTTGCTGAACACACACATTAGTGAATTTATAAGGAGCAGATGGTCCAACCCCTGCAGGTGGTGAGCCCAGGGTGCAACGGACAGAATTCACACCTGAGGCAAACGGTAGCGACCGGGGCTCACCCTGCACCACATGCTGCTGCAAACGCCCCGCATGTGAGGGCCCTTCTCATGATGTGGCTATTTTCATCATCCCCTTGAGGGGTCAGAAACTGAGAGGTTAAGGGCACACGAGGACACCCAGCCAGTGGATGGGAGCTCCGGTCCAGGGAAACGAGTGGGGACACATCCTTTCCCCTCTGCAGGCAGGCGGAGGCTGGCGCATGCTCCTTGCCGCCCCAGGCACCGCCTCTTTGCTCCTGAGATCCAGGGGCCCACCTGTCCGTGTCAGCTAACTCCTCCATCCATCCTGCAATACCCAGATCAGGAAAGAGTAAGGCAGCTGTGCAGATCAGCTGGGCTGCTAGTGATAAAGCAGAAGCCGTGGACCTGCAGTGACTGTGCAGTACGGCTGTAAACAGCTTGGTGGTGACTAGGATAAGTTATTTGCAAGAGAAAAACAACAGTCAGGCGCTTCCCTTCGCCTTCCAAACCACTTGGTCCGTTCTTTGGCATTTTCATTGCCAGGCCAACGGTACAGCTGCTCACAGGCGTTTCTGTGTAAAGAACACACTGCGTTGTCCATCAGTGCCGTTACCTAGGGAGCAGGTTCCTCTCATTTATTCCCACAATGATCATGTTAACCCTTGTCTACAGTAGGCATGGTGCTGGGGGTGAGTCAGGGAACTCCTCCTACAGCCGTCCAGGAAATGTATTGACCACAGAACCTGAAGGTGTAGCAGAACGCAGTATAACTGAAGAATTGGCACAGAAGCCTTTCCTGTCAGCCCATTTTACCTTCAGACACACAGGCGCCTCTCCATGCAAACTTGTGCTCTTTAAGTTCTACATTGTTGACCTGCGGGGTTCACACTGGGCAGATGCACATTGTTGATGGTGTTCAAGTTTTTTTTCTCTGAGAGAAGCACAGGCCTTAAGGCACAGCGACACCTTCTTTTCAGGAGCACATTTTTGTTATGTTACTAAAAATACCTTAGTTTTAGCAATAGACTCAGGTAAAAATAAAGTGAGAGCCTTATGATTGTGTGAGAATATGCGTCACCCAGTTCTCCATTCAGTGATGAAGTGTGGCTGAACGCATGAGCCTGAAGCGGGAGTAGCCCACCCAGGACAGCCCCGATCTGTATTCTGGGCAGACCATTTACAACAGTGTCAGCGCTCCTGTGCCCCTTTCATAATCTGTGTGTAATTTGTCAACCAGAAAAGCAATGGAACTAAGACAGATGCTTGACGTGAATAGAGCTTATTTTTAGAAAGAAAATTGATTGGCATGGAAATTTCCATTGTTTCTGGCAGGAAAACTTGCAGTCCTTTGCGTCATGTGTTTAAACTAATTGTACAGGGGAAGGTGTCTGTTAAATGCTGCGAGTGGTTTCATGCCACCTCCATCCACACGTGCTTTGGGGCCTTTGGACAACCAGTGGAAATGCCCTGCCCCGTGAGGGTGCTTTGCCAGTCTGCGAGTTCACCCCGTCTCGTGTCCAGTTAGCACCCCAAATCCCACTTCCCAGGTTAGTCAGTGTCCCTGGAGAGAGGTGAGGGAGTGGGGATGCCACGCAGATGCTGGAAACGCGTGTTGATGGTGACATCGCATCAGGTCCTGCTCCCATCCTCAGCCACCGGGAACAGAAGCGTATCTGACATGTCCCTGCCCGTGCGCCGCACCTCCCGAGGGAAGTCAGTGCTGCCCACCACCCATCTCTGAGGCCAGACCTACCTCGTGGGTGTGCCGACTCCACCTCTCCATGGAAAGGGAAGTATACAGCCTGTCGACTGGCAACGCCACGGGGGCTGTCCTCACCGGCCACGTGGGTGCCAACCCCTGGGCAGGTCTGTTCTCTGCAGCTGTTGGCAGAGGAGAGGGAGACGCTGCTCCTCCGCCCCCTCCGTGGTCCCTCATCACCATTTGAGTATCAGCATGACAGAGAAAGCCTTACCCATACATACTCTGTTCCTCAGGACATAACATATTGTGTCCCATACATAATTCCTTCCTCGGTTTTGCTGCATAAGAAAGACCATAAAACAATGTTATTCTCAAAATAAGGAACCCAATCCAGCAGGGCCTGAACTGAAAGCAAATCTAGTCATTCCGCAGAGAAGTTCATTCCTCAGTGAGTCTGAACAGGAGGCCCAGAACCTCTCTTGGGCCCTGGCCTTGTGCTCAGGGACCAAAGCCACACCTCATCGCTCATGTTTCTGTCAGGACTCCTCTTCCCCATCTTTCACAAAATAAAACCCCCCAAAAATCCCAGAAAAGGGCGTTACATGAAAGCAGCCAGCACACAGCATCAAACACTGGGTCTGAACAGAACTTGCAGCCTTGTTGGATCCATGGCAGCTCGGGTCAGATTTGGGGTGCCCTGCTGGGGTCAGGGCAAAGGCAGTACACGAGGAGGGGGGACTGAGGACCTGTTCCTGCCCTGGTTCTGCTGGCACTCGCCTTCCCTGCAGACCCCCCTTCTCACCCGCCACCCTTCCCAGACCCGGCAGGCTGACCCTCAGGGACCACATCACGGAGCCTGCCTTGCCCTCTGGCTTCTGGTCAGTCCCGCCCTGGAGACGCTGCGGGAGGAAGGAGGGCCCCCCCATCTGGCCCCACACCTGTGGCCTGTCCTGTCCCCAGGCCACTGCACATGGACCCATTAAGGAAGCTCCTTTCCTGTAGAGCAAGCCTTTAACAAGTCCCTCCTTGAGAACATGCAGTGTCTGTCGGCTTATTTCAATAACAGAAGTAACCCTGGTGTCCTAGCTAAAGCTTTAGTGGGGTTAAATGGACCAAGAGGAGAAAAATGTGTCAAGAAAGGGAGCTTAACTTTTCACTTGTTTGACAACGTGAGTGAAGCCAGGGTCATGATGCAGGGTCACTGATGGTGTCAGAGCTTGGCAGTGGGCTTGCAAACTGAGCTGGAGAGAGTGGAGCTGGCACTGCGGCCCCTCTCCTAACAGGAGGAGTGGGTGACCTGGGCCTGAGGACCGACAGCGGGTCCCATGCCGCCAAAGCGCTCTGTTCATCTAAAGAAAAGAGACTAAGTCATGCAAGCTCTGCTTAGTCTTTGACGTGATGGGGACTGAAAGCAAACCTCGCTCATACTCTAGTGGCCGAATGATTGCACAATGTCCAGAGAGCAAATGTTTTAAAATTAGGTGGAACTAATGTGCAAGAACATTATGAAAGACTTCTTTGCCGAGTGTCATTTCCAGCACATGTAGACTTTGTAAGGATGGGGCACCCTGCCCCACCTGTTCCATCCCCATGGAAGCAGGGTGTAAACAAGCTACCAGCAGACCACTCTGTTTCAAGGTAGGCTTTGATTCGTGACACCTGTCGCTGGAGGCCATCTGTTTCCATGGGTGAAAGGATTTTATCTGTGAGCCTGAGGATGGGCTGCAAAGGCTGAGTGGTGGGGGGCATAGAAACCGAGAGGGCATTTATAGGTCTGACTCCTGGCAGCAGATTCAGCACAGACGCCAGCCTGGTGACTCTTGGTGAGAACCATGCCCTTGATCTCACTGGTGGCCGGTGTGTAGCCACAGGACCAGGTGAGAGAGAGAGCAGCCGCAGGCCCCTTTTGGACAGAGCAGAGGGCTCAGGCCGCCAACCCAGAGCCTGCCACCTGGTCGAAAAGCACCTTCCTTTATTTGGAACCTGAGAGAGCTCTATGACCTACCCATCTCCACCCAACCTTATAATATCTAAAATTGGTGTCAGGAGGCTTGTGCCCTCTTTTTTTAATGTGCTCTTGTGCTAGTTGTGAAGGAAGACTGCAGGAATCTCTAGGCCGCTGTAAGTTACATTGTTTGAGCATGAGCTGGAGGGGAGAAGGCAGCAAGGGCCGCAGCCAGCAGGTGCCCTCCGAAAGCCTCCTGTCACCACTCTGTCTGTTCCAGATCATCGATAAGAGTAAGAGAGACCCCTCGGAGGAGGTGGAGATCCTGCTGCGGTACGGCCAGCACCCGAACATCATCTCCCTCAAGGACGTAAGTGGTCTTCGTGCTGCACGCAGCCCCTTGCGCACTGTCCCTTCAGCTGGTGACTGAGGGCATGATTCCTGCACGGTTCAAAGCCGTCAACACCCCGAGCGGGTGCCGCACACGCCTCGGAATCGCCTCCAGCCTGTCAGCCTGACGTCCCTCTGATAGTCCCCACTCCTCCCCTGTCACGTGGCGTGCACATGTGGAAGAGGAGATATCAGTGTGAATTCGAATGTGCTATTTCCCGTCACCATTCCCAAACAGAACAGAAGTGGAGAGTGTGGTGTCGCTGGGATGGGGCCAGTCAGAGCAGACTCCACAGGGGCTTCTCACTGCTTCCTTTGCTTGCCTAATGGCTGGCTCACGGTCCTGGTTCCTGGGGAGGGAAGGGAGCAGGAAGCAGCCAGGTGGGAGGTGCCCGCATCAGGCCCTAAAGTCCTAGGGCTGTGGTGTTTGCAGTTGGAGGGAGCGATCCCTCTTCTTTACCCTCAAACTCCAGAGTGATTCCAGAATCCTGAACCCAGAACCTCATATTGAAGCCACCTCAGTTTCCCTTTGGGCCCTAGGAGTTGCTGGAGTAAGAGGGCTTCCACACACCGATCCAGCCCTGTGGGAATGTGAAGTGATTGCCTTATTCCAACAAGTGGTGGAAGGAAGCGTAGCTTTATCCCTTGGGTTAGGGTTCCCCCCGCTGCACGCAGTCAGTCCTCTGCCATTCTGTTATTTATTTCTATGTTAAGATCCACAAACAGAAATGAACTAACTTGAAACTTCCCAAGTGTTTTGAACTACTTCTGTTATGTCTGGGCGGAGCGACTCCAGGCCGATCATGTTGTCATGTGTGCATCCTGAAAAATAGAGGTTCTGACTTCAAGTCAGAAATAAATACTCCAGAGTTAATTTCCTATCCTTTATTGAGCTCAGAAGCAGGCAAATTATTCTGAAAATGCACTGATTTACAAGCTCACAGGTGATGGCGGGGAGGTGCTGGCCCGCGTTGCCACGTGGCTCCTCTCCGTGCAGACACTCGCCTGCAGGGCATGGTGCCCTCGGAGCCCTGTCTTCCCAGCGCTTTTCTGAGCCCCACCAAGGGCAGGTGCACCTCCCCTCCCTGCCTGGACTCTGGGGTCTGGCTGCTCCATTCTGTCCATGGCTCAGAGGCTCAGGGGGCCCACGCCGGCTGGTTAGAAATCCCCCTGACCCGCTGGGTCAGAACAGGTGAACTACGCCCCGCAGACCCACTGCCAGCGATGGGCCAGAGTCTGCCCTGTGTCCTGTAAGCACTCCCCTGCAGGGCTGAGATCATCTGTGCAAGCCCTGGCTCTCGGCTAGCTGACCACCTGCTAGCCGCGATTGTTAGAGCTCTGTTCTTCCTAAGAGGAGCCGTGGCCGGCGCGGCTAAGATGGCCACGCCCTCATTTTCCAAGGGTCTTGGTTTACCCTGGGGCCGGTGTGCTGACGTCTGCCCGCTGGAGCTGCCTCCTCCAGTGGTGGCCGCCGCCCCTGAGGTCTGCACTCTCCTTTCCCTGCTGCCAGGTCTACGATGACGGCAAGTTCGTGTACCTCGTGATGGAGCTGATGCGTGGCGGGGAGCTGCTGGACCGCATCCTCCGGCAGAGGTTCTTCTCAGAGCGGGAGGCCAGCGACGTGCTGTGCGCCATCACCAGGACACTGGACTACCTGCACTCACAGGGGGTGAGGCCCCGGGGGCGGGGACCGCAGGGGGTGCTAACAGGAAGCCCAGGTCACCAGCTCCGGCTCCAGAGCTGGGACCCAAGCAGTCCTTGGCTTCCTCTGGGCCACAGTGTCCCTGTGGTGTCTAGAATCATTGCACACAGCGTATGCAGGAGTGAGGTAAGGAATGCTCAGCATCCGAACCTGGGCCCAGTTACAGCGAAAAAGTACTTTGGGCTTGATAAAGGGAAATGGAATTTTCATCACTTGCCTTACATAAAGTTGAATTCCTTAACAAAGGCACAGGAATCCTGCAGATAAAATGACAGTAGTAGGTAAGGCCCACATAGCCTGCCACGCCCCAGGCACCCCTTTAAGCTCTTCACTGATGCAGCCCTATGCCCCGGAGTTCACACATTCCACGGACGGGGACACTGGAGCACAGAAGGGTCACCTGCCTTGCCCCATGCTGCACACGAATGAATGACAGCCAGGGTTCCAGCCCTCACTCTGCTTCCAGACCCTGTGCTCTCTGCCCCAGACTCCGCTCTTGGGGTAGTCGCATGCACCCCAGCCCCCTCCTGCCCCCGCTTCTCAGCACTGCTTCCTTGGCCAGCCATGTGCGTTTGGTCATAAGCTTCTACAGTGCTGCCGTCTCTGAGCTGGAGTGTATTCCCCCAGGACCACACAACAGGTCTTTTTTGAGTGGTTACCTGGAGGTCTGGGAACATTAAGCATTTCAGGTTTCCCAGAACAGCCTATAGAGGAAAGGCCTTGGGTGACAGTCTCTGCAGACTTGCCACTGTGTACCAAGCACACGGTGGGACTGGATCCAAGCTCCCTGCCCCCCTACCTTCAACGCCTCTGAACCCAGGCTGCTGCCTGCCACCGTCCCTGTGATTTCCCTCCTTCATCCTCGCTTGGGCTTTAATGGGACGGCAGACACGCAGGCCTCAAGCTGTGCGGGCACGGCCCATGTCACCTGCAGAGGAAACTGCATCGTGTCCCAGATGGCTGCTGGTGTTGGGGTGTCACTGGCCCTGCTGTCCTCTTCCGTGGCCCCGTCCTTCCTGCTGGGAGCGCCAGGCCCATCCCTCACAGGAGCCGTCTTAGGGCTTGTGTGCGATCGCTCCATCCCTGTGCACTGGTCACGTGGTCCGTGGCGGAGGTTGCAGGGCTGTGTCACCTACCACTGTACCCAGCAGTGAGTCGTGCTGGAACTTGGTAGGCGTGTGGCAGATGTTTATCTTTAGAAATCTCTTTATTCCCATTACCTGATCTCACCACAGCCCTTCCTTGAATGGCCCCATAAGCCGTGCCCTCACCTTGGATAGCTACTTATTCAGTCACTCCAGTATCCATTCCCCATCAGAGGGGTTTGCTCACATCTGAGTGTCAGAGTGAGAGAGAGGGGGCTGGGCCTGCCTCTCAAGAAGGTAGCGTCCAAGCGGAGGGGCTCCGACTGCAGGACCACTCGGGGTGCACCATCCCAGAGCAGGCCCTCAGCTCCCCAGTACACCCCCTTCTCTTTCCTGCTCTGTCCCGGGCCCCCAATTACACATAATTCCTTCCCTCGTCCCAGGTTGTTCATCGGGACCTAAAGCCGAGCAATATACTGTATGTGGACGAGTCTGGCAACCCGGAATCCATCCGCATCTGTGACTTCGGGTTTGCCAAGCAGCTGCGAGCCGAGAACGGGCTGCTGATGACTCCGTGCTACACAGCCAACTTCGTGGCCCCAGAGGTGAGATGACGTCTGAGCCGGCAGAAGGCAGGCCTCCCGTCCCTGCAGTGTGACTGGTTTGCTGTTCTGGAGGTGTCCAGGTTTAGTTTAGTGACGCTGGAGATGAGAAATGGGTCCGAAAAGCATCAGCTGCCGGTCTAGCACAGACGCAGTCACTTCACCATCTTGCTATTTGGAAAATGTTTAAAGGTGATGTTTACTTGTAAAGCCGTCACTGTGCTGGAGACCGTCGGATCTAACCGCGTGTTTGTGAGGAGTTATAGTGAGAAATAACGCGCTCAGTCTCCCGCACAGTGGGGAAGGGCGCTGACAGGCCATCTCGTGTCAAAGACCTACCAGCGACTGCCCAGGAGGAGGCTGGGAGTTTACAGGCTTACTTTGCGCCGGAATTCTTGCTCCAGGTGGTTTTCCATGGCAGAGCAAGCCAGCTCTCACATTTAATACTGTGAGTTTCGTGGTGATGTGCAGATGAAAACTCACAGAAATACTAAGGGCTCTACCTGCGCGGCCCATCGCAGAGAACATCCTCTGCATTTCTGCCTTTTCGGGCTCCCCGGGGATCATTTCCATTAGGTCCTGAAGTCTCTGATGTGTTTATGAAGACAAATCCAGTCTCTTGATTCTTAGAAAAGCAACTGACCTGAGACATGGGAGGAAGGTAGAGGCTGATGTTGTGGGTGGGATGGGAGTCCGAATGGAAACACATCAGATCCTGTGTGGGTCCTCCTGGCTGCTGACGACGCTGCTCCAGAGCTGGCCTGGGTCTGGCATGGGTGCACGGGGAGCCCTAAGAGAAAGGCGTGCTGGCACCCTGTGGTTGGTCTAGGAGCTGAGAGATGCCCACAGGCAGCGCCTACAGCTATGCCCAGAGACGCATGGATACAGCCCAAGGGGGCAGCTCTGGGGCCATTATTATGTTATCCAGACGCTCCTGTGGCCCTTTTAAAAATAAATAAACCTCTACAATTGCTGTATTTGATCAGTATTGATAGTATTGATTTTAGTGGTTATAGAATACCTTAAATTGGTACATGACTTCACCATCTACAAAGCACATATATTTTTCACTTTAATTCTCATATGCCATATGAAGCGGACAGGGTAGATACTATTAGCCACACTTCACAGATTCAAAAAGAGAAACAGAAACAGGCTCAGCATACTGAAGTGATTTTTCGGATCTCACTGCTAGTGAGCTGTGAAGCCAGGACAGGACGTAAGCAGTGAGCATTTGGGTCAGTTGCACATAGTGGCTGACCACCTACCGTGTTCAGACTGGCACACTATGTCATCTTTACTGTGCAAAGATGAAAAGATGGGGTCCTTGCCCCCATGTCTAAGGAAACCGAACATGCTTAGTGCTAAATCCAGTGATCTACAGTAATTTGTGAGCATATATGCTTTCTTTATTGTTACTCAACTGTTAATGGATCAGAGGACTGCCCTCTACTGAAGTATGTGATCCTGGGACCCGGGATCTTCTGAAATGTCTTCTGTCAATGGTTCCTCAAAACAGTAAAATAAAGAATTACCATGTGATTCCAGCAATTCCACTTCTGGTTCTACACCCAAAAGACTTGAAAGCAGAAGCAGAGCAGATGTGTGCACACTCAGGCTCACGCAGCATTGTTCACAGTAGCCAAAGGTGAAACAACCCAAGTGTCCGTCAGCAGCTGAATTGATGGGCAAAATGCGATCTATCCCTACAGTGGGACATTAGCTTAAAAAGGCTACATGTCCCATGCTACACCTTGGGTGAACCTTGAGAACATGATGTTACATGTGATAAGCCAGCCAGACAGACAATTCATTGTACATACAGACTCATTCCACCTGCAGGAGGGACCCTGAAGAGGCACATTCACAGACAGGGCAGCTGTTGGGCTGAGCGGTGGGGGTGGGGAGGCAGTGTCCAGTGGGGACAGAGCGTCAGTTTTCAAGAGGAAGGAGCTCTGGGGGGTTTGGGGGATGCCACACAGTGTGAATGTGCTTAATGCCCTGGCTCTGTACATTTAAAAATTGTTTAGATGGTAAATTATGTGCTAGGTATATTTTACCATAATTTTTAAGAAGTTCTTCTGCCTTAAAAATTAAATGCTTCTTTGTCAGCCTGTCTGCCATTACCTGGCAAGAGCCGTGGGCCCCTGTGGGCCCTGATCCATGAGGGGTCCTAGTACAGGGCTTTAGGGCTGGCTCTGAGTTAATACCCAACGGTCCCACGGAACACATCCCGTCCCCAGCCCACCTGGCTGTGGTCCCATTGGAACAGCAAGCTGTGAACGTGAATTTCTTCCCCAAGCGCTGACCTGTCACCTGCTCCTCCCCATCCAGGTCCTGAAGCGGCAAGGCTACGATGCGGCGTGTGACATCTGGAGCTTGGGGATCCTGCTCTACACCATGCTGGCAGGGTAACGCAGGACCTCGGCGGGGTCGGCCCTGCTGGTTCACGGGGTGGAGGTCCAGTAGCTGTCCCTCTGGGGCCAGGGCGGGCTTGTCCCAAGCTGTGCACAAGCAAACACCGCAGGTCTTGGGTGAACTCAGGTTTCTTTGGCCCTCTCAGGACAGCTAAAGAGCGAGCATGAGAGCAGCCACCCGTTTTCTTTAGAAGTATCTCCAGAATTAGGGAACTGGGCCACAGAACTCAGCTTGTCAACAAAGATCCGAGGCTCTGACCACACGCCCACCCTCTCCACTGTGCCATGCATCTCTCAAAGGGCCACGACACCTTCCCTTGAGCCACGGAGCCCCTGTGAAGCTGCGCCAGGCAGCGTGTTGAGGGAGGCAGCCAGCGACGGCTCTGTGAGCAGCTTGTGGGGCCACAGCCGAGCCGCCTGGCCAGAGGAGAGGTGGGCCTGCCACCTTGCTGCCCTGCAGCCTGAGCTCGGCGGGTGCCTGCTCTGCCCCCGCCAGGCCTCTGGGCCTTCCAGGCCTCACGCCCCTCACTGTGAATGAGAAGAGGCAGGCCTGGCATCCAGGGCTCCTTCCAGCCACTAAGGGCTGCACTCCTAATAAATTCACTGCTGCCTAGTGTTTTCAGTTGGTTAAGTACGTGAGTGGAGGGAAAACAGCTCAGGCTCAATCAATCCTTTTTACTTTAGCAAAACAGGCGACATGTCCTCACAAGAGTGAGTGGGCAGCTTTTCTGTGGCCTCAGTGAGGTGCTTCACGATAAGGCAGCACTTTGTGCCCCAGGGAGCACAGGCCTGGAGCCTGGGCCGTGCTCCGAGGCGGCAGTGAGGGGGTCCCACTCCTCCTGGAGTCCGGTGCAGGATTACTTCCTGATCCCAACACTCACTTTGTTCACCTGCGGACTAGGGGCACAAACTGTGCCACGGAAAAAGTGCTGTCAGCATCACGTGTCCCCTTTCCTGCGAAGGCTTATATCGAGCCACCTGTATTATGTTAAGGGGTGACACAATGGTCATGTGTCACTCACAGCAGGGCAAGGACTGTATGTGCGTTATGTGTGCTCATGCTCATCGCTGCTATAGGTCCCTGTGAGGATATTCTACCCATCTTGCAACTGAGGCTCAAAAAATTAGTTCATCAAAGAACCCACCATTGTAAGAGATGAATGTTGGGTCTCTCGAACCTCAGATCTCAGGCTCTCAGCCGTAACGTCCCACGCCCCGTGGAAACTGAATCCCCAAGCAAGCCACGGTGCCACGCGATAACCAGGGAAGCTAGACGCGGCCAGGAAGGTTCATCCTGGGTCCCCAGAACTCTCTTCACTTGCCTTATTGGCCTACAGCGCTGACCATGTAGGAAAATGGACAGAGCATTAGGAAAAATGCTTTGCCATGAATCCTGGATTTGGAGCTTGGTGGGAAAGAAAAAGCTGTTGTTTTTTAACAACAAAGAGTCAGTATCAAGCTGTGAGCTTTATTTTAGATTATGCAATGAACGCTCATTACCGTAAATTCTTTCACTGCACAGATTTACCCCATTTGCAAATGGACCGGACGATACTCCCGAGGAGGTTTTGGCGCGGATCGGCAGTGGGGAGTATGCGCTTGCGGGGGGAAACTGGGACTCCATCTCTGACGCAGCGAAGGTGAGGGCATGTCCCAGGATTCTTCTTAGGTGTGGAGATTCTATAGTCCCCATTTTGATTATGAGGAAGCTAAAGATACCTTTGTTATAAATAATATGGATATTTTATCTCAGAGGTTTTCTTAAGCCTTTCCCCTAAAAAAATTTTTTTGCAAAAATATTTTATAGCACTTTCACATTTTCTAAGTCTTGATGTATTGGAGCTCTCAAGAGAAACAGAACCAATAGGATGTGGATGGATGGATGGATGGATGGATGGATGGATGGATGGATGGTTGGGTAGGTGGATGGGTGGGTAGGTGGATGGATGGATGGATGGATGGATGGATGGATGGATGGATGGATGGATGGATGGATGGATGGATGGTTGGATGGATGGATGGATGGATGGATGGATGGATGGATGGATGGGTAGGTGGATGGATGGATGGATGGATGGATGGATGGATGGATGGATGGATGGATGGATGGGTAGGTGGATGGATGGATGGATGGATGGATGGATGGATGGATGGATGGGTGGGTGGGTGGCTGGGTGGCTGGGTGGGTAGATGGATGGATGGGTGGATGGGTGGATGGGTGGATGGATGGGTGGGTGGATGATAGAGTATTTTTAAGGAATTGGCTCACCTGATTGTGGAGGCCATCAGGGCCAGAATCCACCAAGATCAGCAGTGTGGAATCCCAGGGAAGGGTTGGTGTTGCAGCTCTAGTCCTAAGGCCATCTGCTGAAGAATTCTCTCTTCCATTTCTGTGTGACCTGGTACAGTAAGGGTGGGGGAGGTGGAGGAGATGGTGCAGAGGACAGGGGTCCTGATGGAGGAGGTGACAGACAGGGAGATGGAGGGGACGGTGCAGAGGACGGGTCCTGACGGAGGAGGAGGCAGATGGGGAGATGGAGGGGATGGTGCAGAGGACAGAGGTCCTGAGGGAGGAGGTGACAGACAGGGAGATGGAGGGGACAGTGCAGAGGACAGGGGTCCTGACAGAGGAGGAGGCAGACGGGGAGGTGGAGGGGACAGTGCAGAGGACAGGGGTCCTGACGGAGGAGGTGGTAGAGGGGATGGCAGCTGGCATTCAGAGAGCATGTCCCGGGTGTCAGACTCTGACACTCCCCATGCTCCTTCTGTCTCCTCTGTCTCAGATTTGTGGGATTGTCGGTGTTCTGGTTCTCAGAGCAGAGCCGCAGACAGGGGCTCCGGTGCTGGTGGTTTGTCTGGGGGGCGATCTCCGAAACAGGCAGGGGCAGGGAGGTGTCAAGAAAGGGGCTGCGTACAGGGTGCATTCCCAAGACCGCCACCCAGCTCGCCAGCTCCCAGGACCTGTCCCCTTCCTGCCCCTCCCCACGCATCTTCTCTCTCACCCCCTTCTCTGTGCTCACTGTGTGGCCCCTCTCCCAAGCCTCCAAAATCCGAAAGGGCCTCCGGCTCCCTGTGCTGTCGTCGTACCCTCATCCTGTGTGTCCTGCATAAAAACATGCTGCTTTGCTGTGGGGCCTTCAGCAAGTCAGTAATGGTTGCTCTGCTTTCATTTTTATACCTGGAAGTGGCAATAATAATTTTTCCAGGAAATATTTGTTTCAAGAATCTACCAAGATTGATAAGGCATGGGACCTCTCAATAGTAAAAGGATACTGTATTGATACATAGTTTTCTTCGTTATGGCTTAAGACCAGAATCTTTGTTGAGTAATTCAACTTTACATTATACAAATACTCTAATTCCCTTTGTTTCTATGTAAAATGTGGTCGGGCACTAATGGAAGGAGGGCAGACTGCTGGGAAAGCATGGTTCTTGCTGTGGGTCCTCCTGGGGCAATTGGTTAGCACTGTAGATGTCGATGTCGATGTCTCCAACTACAAAACAGGGAAAGTATTATTTGCCCTCTCACCAGGACGAGCCTGATGACTGGCCAAAGCAGCTGCCCCAGGCATGTCCAGACATTCTCTTGAATGCTGGTTTGCTCAGATACAAACCACAGTTGTAATAGCAAGTGTGTGTGCATGTGTATACACTCATGTACGTGCATTGCAACATGTAAAGTGGACCTGCCTTTAAGCCAGTTTTAGGAGTTTTTATTGTTTTATAATCAATCAAGAAAATTCCCTCTCTTGAACATGAGCCCATTGGACATACGTAATGGCTACAGATTGTCAATTCCATGCTTGGTGATTATTTATTGCAAATATTTCTGGCTGTTCCCGATAAAAAAATGTAACGACATCCATTGTCATGAATCGTGTTGTATCCACAGGATATTCGTTATTTTAGCTTCCACCTTTGGAAGGATATCATTTTTACTAAGACAGTATTTCAGTAACTTACATGTACCATTTAACATTTCCACATTTGATTTCTCTCTAGACCTAAAACTTTTAATACAATACAACACTGCAGGGACAAGCAGGTTCCACCTCACATGCGTGGTGCAGGTGAACTGTCAGGTTGATGACAGTTAAAATTTTAAAACAATTCACCTACTTGTAGACCTGAGAGTAAACATTTGGCCCCAAAATGCAAAGATTCACTCTCAGGGCAATGGTTAGTTTTGCCATAAGAGGGAGAGAAGGAATTCGCCAGCACCAAATCACCTGCTCTTCCTCACCCCTCTCTCACCTCCCCCACAGGACGTCGTGTCCAAGATGCTCCACGTGGATCCTCATCAACGCCTGACGGCAGTGCAGGTCCTCAAACACCCATGGATCGTGAACAGGGAGCACCTGTCCCAAAACCAGCTCAGCAGACAAGATGTCCACCTGGTGAAGGTGCTGGCATGTGGGCAGGAAAGCAGGGATGCTGGGGGGACCCATAACAGCTGCTCCAATTAACGTAAAGAATTGGGGTGCAGCAGGGGAACCACGTACAGGCACCAGTGTGTACTCACACACGCTTCATCTCACACATGCAGTCACATGCAAACTCTAAGTTACAACTTCTGTTAACAGTTCTTAACAGCTTCATTGTGTGTGTGTGTGTGTGTGTGTGTGTGTGTGTGTGAGAGGAAGGGACAGAGACAGAGGATGGGTGTGGCTGCATTTCAGGAGAACTCTGCTCATACAAACAAGCAGCCGCAAGGTGGCCCGAGAGTGACGGGCTGACCCCTGCTTTACTCCGCTGCTCTCTCCACTAATTTTCCTGGCAGATTCCCCCTGGCTCATGCACCGTGGAGTCTGGCTTTGCCTCCTAAATGTGTCCTGAGGCCTACAGGCCATGAAAGAGACACAGGCTGTTCAGTGGCCAGAGATCGGGGCCTGCACCGTGATGCTCGCACCACACATTGGCAAGAGGGCCTTTTCCAGGGCAGCGGGGTTCTAACCAGCGGTGTGGCCGCTCAGTGAACCAGCGTGCCTGGGGGTTCTTGCCGCCTGGCCTCCCCAGCCCTGTTTATTCCTGTGGTGCAGCTGTTGTTTCTGAGTCACTGCTGCTCTGTGTCACTGAGCCGGACGGCAGCAAGGCCGAGGCTTCCGGTCCCTGCAGTCGTGACATGGTGCCCTCCGTGTAATCCAGATAGACTGGGGTCTGCACTGCAGGGACAAGCAGGTCCGCCTCATGCGCATGGTGGCTGCCTGGAGCGAAGTGGGGAGCCTGAGGCCCCCAATGCCTGTGGCCCAGAGCTGGCCCTGGAGGGCAGAAGCCCGCCCCAGGAAACCCAGCCCCTGTGGGAATACACAGACTAACACCCACACTGCCCCTGCCAGCACAGCATTCCCACTCATCTCTGTAGCCATGACTTTAACATTCCCCTGTGTTCCCTTCATCTCAGTTGGATGCGTGAGACCGTGAGCCCCAGAACGACACTCCAACCGATATAGGCCGGAGCACGCCAAGGTTCTCAGGGTGTCTGTCTCGTGGGGAGCCCGTCTTCTGAGAACGGATGGCTACCCCAGCTGTGCAGGGCTTGGAGTACCCGGTTAGGGGCAGTTCCTTCTAGACCACCCCAGGACGGAGAGCTGCTCCGGACAAGCCCAGTGCCCACTGGCCTGAGCGAAGTGGCAGCACTGCGGGAGGGGGTACCGGGGCCCGGCCATGCCACGTGTGCTCCTGGGGGCCCACGGCTGGTGCGCTGGCCGTGGGCCCCATCCCAGGGCTCCTGCGAGTCCGCAGTGTCCGCCCCAAGGCACGAGCACAGCAGAAGGCTGGCAGGGTGGTGGAGGGTAGGTGGACAAGGTGATCAGGACAGCGTCGCCGTGAGGTGTGGTGTGCGGACCTGCAGCGAGCTCGGCGCTCCTGTGGAGCCAGAGGAGGTGCCGCGTCACTGGCGTCCCAGGGCCCGCGGCTTCTGGTCCCCGCTTGGCCGCAGCGGCCCTTGGTCACGCACTCCCCTCCTTTTGCAGGGAGCGATGGCTGCCACCTACTTGGCTCTGAACAGAACGCCCCGGGCCCCGCGGCTGGAGCCAGTGCTGTCGTCCCGCCTGGCTCAGCGCAGGGGCATGAAGACCCTTGCATCCACCAGGCTGTAGCGGCCTGCTGAGCGCCCTTGCTCGTGGGCCGGCTGGGCGACGCAGCCCGCTGAGGCCCAGGTGCCTCCATGCATCCCCCGTGCTCGTGTTCAGCCCAGACGGGACCCAGGCCGGAGGCCTCCCTGCACCTCACTGTGCCAGCCTCGCCATCTCGCTACCCCGAGCAAAACCAAGCGGCCCCGTTTCACTGCAAAGCACCCCGCGAATGCCTGCAGGCTCCCTCAGACTCCGCCAAACTGTTACTATCACGGCTCCCATGTACACGCAGAGAGATTTTTTCCAGTTGCAGAGCCAGTAACTTGGTCAGATTCCTACCGCGTGCGATCCAGTTACCGGGAGAAGATGCCCTGGCCGGTCTGCGCAGAGCCTCCCGGGGTGGGGCCGGCCTCCGTGGCTCCGGCCTGGCCGTGGGCCACGAGACGGGGTCGGCACATGGCACGTGCGAGTAGGCCCCTGGAACCCTCCAGATGTCCCACGGGGCCTGGGGTGCCAGGCCTGCCATTCAGCGTCTCAGACCCGAGGGAGGAGCCGCCCCAGCCCCAGTGAGCCGCACCTTCGCTTTGGCAGCCACGTTTCTCCAGACTCACGTGCATCCCCAGGAAGGGGGCCGGGGCACGGGCAGCGCTCAAGCAGCAGGTGCTCACCCCCACCTGGCCCAGCAGAGCCCCACAGCTTTGGAGCCAGGCCTGCTGCCAGCCTCCTGCGCACCCAGGTTGCTGTCTGCTTCACTTCCCCGGCCCACGGAGAACCCCGGGCTCCGCCACCTCCTGTAACGGCCTTCTCAGGCCCCCAGGGGACGGGAGGGGATGGAGGGGACAGAGGGCCTGGCCCCTACCCCAGTGGTCAGGGGCTGACGCACTTTGTAGACACTGTGCTTCTGTGTTGCGCTCCATGTTGCTGTTGCAGAGCCCCGGGTGCACCTGGTGTTCACGTGCTGGGCAGTGTTTCCTGTGGGCGAGGCGCAGAGCCGGCCGGCGGTCCGCTCCTTTGCTAAGTGACAGAGTTATGACAGATCTGCACAGAAGAACCTGTGTCCTTCCGTCTTACCCTCCGCAGGCCGCCAGCTGGGGCTTCTGGAGAAGGCTGCGGTCGGGTTTCTTCCCCCCCTGCACCTCAGCTCACTCTGAGCCCCAGTCAGACAGAACCAGGACAGCTGTGGTGCTGGGAAGGCCCTCTTGGTCTCAGGCTCACGGTCTCAGACCTTACGATGTGATGCGTCTCAGGAGCTCCAGTTAGTCTGTGAGGTCCGAGAGCCGCAAGAAGTAAAGGGCAGCGTTTCCCACAAAGCCCCATTAGGCGTTTCTCGGATTTTCTCAGTAGAAAATGCTTTCTCCCAAGGCTATAAAGACTTCCACACTAGTTTTGCTTTAGGTCTGAATTACTTTATCATGAGAAACGGGGAGAACAGGAGGGCCTTCCGGCTGCAGGCCTTCCCCTCGAGGGTCGGCGGGCTTGTTGCCAGCTGCCACAGCCTCTGGCCTCTGTTTGTTTAGAGTCCATGAGTTCTGATGGGGGGAAAGAGAAGTGGGGAAACATGAGACGTGTGGCTGAGAGAAGGCCAGGGGACAGTCCCCATTCTGCCAGCCTGTCACCGTTGCACTCACACCAGGGTCTGGGTCCCGCAGAGCCCGGGGGACGGCTGAGGGACCCACCTGGCACCCAGCCCGTGCCCACCACCCCCTGCTCTGCCTGCCCACTGCTACTTGAACGTCTGTAAAATACCTCTTCTCTCTCACCTGACCCAGAGCAAAGCGATACTTGAAACCCTTCAGCCGAGAGTCAGGCTAGAGAAGTCGATATGATTTTTAAACTGAACTTTCAGAAGTCTTAAGTGAAGGAACCACAGCTGTGCTTCACAGACACGGTGGGGTCGGGGCGAGGTGGTGCTTCCGCCCCCCCATGCTGGCCCGTCCACATCGAACAAAGGCTCTGTATAGTTTGCGCGGGAGTTACGGGGCTGCGCCTGCCCACATGTACTCATCCCCCTGGATCACAAACCCCGAGTCCCGGCCCTCAGGCCTCCTGCCCTAGCGCCCAGGAGGGTCCGGCCCACCTGCGGCCCCCTGAGAAGCACCAGACCCGGCCCACTGGTGTGAGAGCTTTACCAGGAGCCGCCCAAGTCAAACCAGTGAGAAGGAGGTGTCACGCCCACCCTTAGGTCGGACTGTCTGTGGTTTTAATCCAACTTGGTGTGTGTTGGTGTCGCTCAGCCTTTTCAGTGATGATATGCCGACTCTTGGCCAGTCTTGCTCGTCAAGCGGTGTTATTTCTCACACCCCACTCGGGATTTTTACCGTATGCTTTCCTGACTCTCTCAAGCACGTGATCGATTTGATTTGCACTGTTTCCTTTCCACCTCCCCAAGAGCCGTGGAAGCCCTGGAACGGAAGAGGACTGGCAGCCCCTGAGCGGGGAGAAGGCGGAGGTGAGCCCGGAGCTGCCTGGAAGAGACTGTCCGATGCTCCGGTAGCCGGCGCTGAGCCCGCCTCCTGCCCACACCGACTCAGCACTTTGTTTGCGAGCCCGCACTTACGTTTACAGGGCATCTTTATGTTCACGCTGTGCATTGTATGTTTGGGATGGGCGGCCACTATACAGATATTTATTATGCTTTCCAGACTTTCTGAATAGATTTTTGAATAAATGTGGGTTTTATGAAGTGTCACATTTTTCTAGCCAAACAATGATGGTTGGCCTTTGTCTGTTGTCACCAGACGGTGTATGCAGGTGAGCTGCTGCTGCCTCATGTCCTCGCACTGTCTCCAGGCTGCTGCCACATGGCATCTTCAGGGGTTGGGGGGGCAGTATTCCCATCTGCTCTACACTGAGAGCCGTGCACATGCGTGTGTGTATGTGTATGCAGGTGATCGTGTGTGTGCTGGGTGTGTACACATGTGCCTTGTGTGTGAGCACTGGGTGCACGTGCATTATGTGGTAGGTGTAATGCACATGTGCACATCTGCATGGTGCACACAGGTGTGTGTACATGTGGTATGTGTGTGTGTGTGTGTGTGTGTTCAAGCATGCATGTGTTCCTGTGGGGTGTGCTTGTGTACACGTGTAGTGTGTGTGCACCCCATGTCGAGCCTGGCCATGTGATGGCTCCAGGGATGCTGACAGGAGACAGCGAAGCGGCTGGCCAGGCAGGCTGCTGGGGGGCTGCCCGCTGTGTCTCCTGCACACCGCCTCCTGGCCTCCTCGTGCCCATCTTTATATAGAAATAAGAAGCGATACTGTTGGTCTTGGGCTCTCCAACCTGATTTCTCATTTCCTAACCTGCATGTGTCAGCAAGCAAGGGAGACACACAATTTTTGCCATGATATTCTAGGCTGTTCCCGGCAGACTGAGGGAACTCCTGAAGTCCTTCGGACTCACAGGCCAAAGCATTGAAACTGTTGAGGAATCTCAGGACCCACAGAAATGCACAATTAATTCTGCCCCTGCTACACCCAGGAGGGCCCAGAAAATCAGCTGAAGGAAATGCAAATGGTGGGCACGTCTCCCACACCAGTGTGTGTCATCCCGTTGCTGCGGGGACAGATCCCACAGGTGGCATGAGACCATTGGCTATGTTACAGTTCTGGGGCCAGAAGCCCACAGTGGGTCTTGTGGGGCTAAAACCAAAGTATCAGCCGGGCTGCGCTTATTCTGGGGCTTTGGGTGAAGCAGCCCTTCCACTTCCCCTGCCCTTCCTCGGTCCTCACAGCCCCCTGGGGGCCGAGCCCCTGTCCTCACAGCACATGGCCCACCACTCTTCTGCCTCTTCCGCGCCTCAGACCCTCGTGATGACACTGGACCCCTGGAGAAGCCGGGGTGCTCTCCCTGTTTCAGTGTCAGCTGACTAGCAACCTGGTTTCCCTGCCACCCCAACTCCCCTTCACCTGACACATCCATGGATTCTGGGCCGGGACATGACATCCGTGGGGGCCCATCATTCTGCCTGCTGAGTGTGGAGCTGCTCAGTTTTCGGGCAGTTTTTTCGGTTGGGGGTGACAAGGTGTCAGGCACTGAGTTGGCATGGTGCAGTCCTGCAGGTGTTGTGCAAAGCCCCCCGCTTCGGGGCAGGGCCCGCCGGAAGCAGCGTGCCCCCAGGCCTCTGGTGAGGGAGCACGGGTCCAGGCGCAGGTGTGCCCATGTCACAGCCGGCACCCCAACTTGAGAGACCCCAGATCATAAAGGGCTGCAAGCAAACTGCCTGCCCTTCACCCAGAGGAGGACCCGGGCCTGCTTTCCCGGGCTCTCTGCTCGGCAACCGTCCCTGAGAAAGTAGCCCAGTAGCCGCACATGCACAGACGCAAAACTGGGGGTTTGCCTCCCAACATAGTGGCTCTGTTTTTATATCCTTTGTCCCCAAATGCTGATCTGAGTGTCATCCGAGGGGCCAGGGAGAGGAGGGCTTGTGCAGGCGCTGCTGCCTCTGTGGGGCTGCCCTGCTTACTAAATCACAGATGCACCTGAGGTCGTAAATACCCGCCTTTGTAGGACTTGAAGCAGTTCTCCACACACCTTTCCTGCAGAATGGTGCACATATGACCTCACATTCAGCTTGTCACTTGTCCTGAGTGCACAGCCAAATCTGCTTCACCACACCCTGAAAACAAGCCACGTGAAGGAGCCGGGCCCCGTGCCCCTGCGCCAGGGGCATGGCATTCTAGGGCCTGAAGAAGAGCTGACATTTTTGGGTCTGTGACCTTCTGGGTAAAATGAGTAAATCTCGTTGGCAAAGGTGACCCCAAGTGCAGCTGACTCACAATCTGGAGTCCGTGGCCTGCCTGGTGCAGCCACGTCCGCCCCACAGCCTGCCTTACTCGGCTAACACGGGACGAGGATGCCTTCTTCACACAAGGGACCCTCACCAGTTTTTTTCAGTTTATCAGCGGTTTTTACATAATGACCGTAATGTCACAATTGATGCATGGAAACTCGGACTAAATGGGCTTTTGATTCCTTATGCCGAGATTTAGTCATTCAAACAAGCGTTCTCTGAGCGCATCCTGTGAAGCCAGTTTTCCAGCGAGGGGTGAAAGAAGCTGAAGCAGCAGTCAGAGCCGCCCGGGTCCCCAGGTGATGGCGCTCCGAGGGAGACTCAGGAAGGAACTCAAAGCATCCGTTGGCCCCTAAAATGGGCCGATTCTTCTCACCAACAGGTACTACCAGCCCCTCCGCGCTGACCAGTGAGCTTCATAGTGTCAGTCCACAGTAATGGCAAATGTTCAGGCTTCATGTGTAATATTTATGTTTTCCTGCAAAAATATTTATTTGTGGGGTTATAAGGTGCAGCCCCAGATCACACTGAGGCCCTAATATAATGTATAGTATTCACACCATACTACCTTCCTAAAATCCAGAATATTCTGAATTCTGAAATACACAAGGTCCCAGGTTTGTGGGCTGAGGGATCGTAGACTGTGTCCACTTCCTCCACCAGGTGCTTAACTGCTTTTTATCTCCACCCACCTCTTCCAGTTTCCAGCAGCAGGAAGTGGCCGCTGAAAAATAGCAGCCCCGACGCTCACAGGTGGGGAGACGGTGTGAGAGGCCAGCTGGGGCACCGCCCTCCCTGTCCCGGGGCTCCCAGTGCAGAGGGGATGCTCTCCCCACCTCCTCTGCCTGTACCCACTCACCCTCACCTTCTGCCCAGGCCCCCGAGGCCTGAACAGGCCTCTGCTCATCTCCGGCTCTTGTTTATCCCTCGGGCTGCTACCGTGAGTAGCACATCTTTGTATACCTAGGACAGAAACACAAGAGCGCTGAGGTGTGACCATGTAACCCACGCGTTGTATTTGCGGGGCAGAGAAGGTGAGTGTGATGGTTAGTTTTCTGTCAACTTGGCTGGGCTATGGTGACCAGCTGTTTGGTCTAAATGTTGCCCTGAAGGTGTTTTACAGACACGCTTCACATCCACAACAGCTGACTGTGGCGTGAAGTGAAGCAGGTGAGCCTCCATGATGTCAGGGGCCTCTACCCACCAGATGAAGGCCTGGAGAGCGAGGACCGTGATTTCCCGAAAAAGAAGTTCTCCTCAAGGTTGCAACATAGAAACTCTGCCTGAGTCTCCAACACCATACTCGAGACTGCGACGTCCCCTCCGACCTGAGAATCCAGCCTGCCGGCGTCCTCTGTGGCTCTCAGGTTTTGCTAGGCTCCACGATCGTGAGTCAATTCCTTAAAATAAATGTCTCTCCCTCTGCTTTGATTGGTATATAGACAGATGGACGGGTGACAGATAGATACAGAGGTATGGATATGTGGATAGAGATACCTCTCTGTCGTTGTTTCTCTGGAGAACTCCAATACAGTAGGACTGTATTTACCATGGAGAAAATGAACAGGCCGTAGAGCTGTTCCAGAGAGCCGGCTCACCGTGCGTCTGCAATTGTCACAGCCTGCCGCCAGAGGGCGAAAATCCAATCGCTCCGGCCCTGTGGGCTGAAGACGGTGCTCACCTTCCCACCTGTAAAGCCGCGCTGCAAAGAGCCGCCCCTGAACCCCCCCCACACACCCATTCCTGACGCCTCAGGGGTGGCCGACCCAGAGTTCTCAGCAGAGTCAGGCGGCTGTGATCTGTGTCAACACTGAAAAGCTGCAGGACAATCAAATTCACATGCCGTAACCTACACAGGTGAAAAGCCAGGTGTGTCTTGAGTTTGGGTGGGCGTTATGTTTATATGGTTATCTCACACATGGGAGGCATTTTAAAATTTCTCCTTTAAGATGCCTTTTCAGAGGGAACAGAAACATTACTTCATAAATGTCTTTATTAGATAACAATCTTTCTTAAAACAATCTATAAAGAAAAAATTCACAAAATGCTTTTCAAAGGTGAAAATGGTTGCAAATCAAAGGTACAGGGGATTCTCAGACAGGGTCTGGAATAGCTGCATTTTTAAAGCATCCCAGGTCT
This sequence comes from Smutsia gigantea, assembly GCA_032199065.1. Taxonomy (NCBI): domain Eukaryota; kingdom Metazoa; phylum Chordata; class Mammalia; order Pholidota; family Manidae; genus Smutsia; species Smutsia gigantea. Next base: position 172,733 of record JAVSCE010002937.1, read on the forward strand.
CCGTGGGCCAGCCTGCCGGAGAAGCAGCACTGAAACCGTGAACAGCCATGCCTGCGACTCGGAACACCAGGAGCCCCCCCACGTGGGCACCTGGCCACGGTCTCAGCCACTGTGCACTGCGTGTGGCCATGTGACTCCTGAACAAGCCCTGATCTTCAGCCCGAACCTACTGACTTCAGCCAGTCTCTTCCCAGACCCGCCTGCCACTCCTCCCCGACCCTCAATCTCAGCTGAAACACTTGCACACACACCGTTTCCAAAGGATAAATCCAGAGATTTATCTGTGGCCACACTGGTCACATCTCAAGCTCCCCACAGCCGTACAGAGCTAGGGCTCCTGCGTTGGACAGTGCATACTCCAGAACACGTCCATAATTGTGGGAAGTGCCACCAGCCCTTGCTGTTCTAGTATATCGGACAGGAGTCTTATAGTTGAGAGAATGCCTTCCAGCAAGCATAGGCAGGAAGGGAATTACTAAAAATCATGAGGTAACACAGAGCTTTCGGGGGAGCAGGCCTGGAAGCTGCGTGACTGATGACAACACAGCCAGATGGTCTCCTGGCAGTGTGGGCTCTGCCAGTGCCCAGCTTAGTCTGCCAGGGACTTCAGGCTGGATCCCTGCAGCTGCCCTGTGCAAAACTTGTCTGCACTGCCGTGCCCCGACAGGACGGCCCTCCTCCGGCTCTCACCTCGGGCCAGGGCTCTCTGGTCCTGCTCAGGGAAGCCCAGGTCAGGGGACAGTCAGGGCTGTGAGAGGTCTGTGAAGTGGAGGCCCCAGCGTTCACGTACCTGCAGGACCAAAGAGCCAATGTATTCCACCCTCCCACTCCGGCCTGCGGTCGCTCAGCCTCCTTCCAGCCGCCCCAGACCCCAAGGACAGCAGAGCAGAGCCAGCGAGCAGAACTCAGCCTCTCTTCACAGATGAGGAAAATGACGCACCCTCGCCCCAGGGACACCAAGCGTCACACCAGCATCTCCACATAGCTCCAGGTCTCTCTCTCTTTTGGGGGCAGGGGTGGCCTGGAAACGAGGGCAGTGTAGAAAGCTGGCCACCATCAGCGTGCCCGTACGTGCTGACAGAGAAAGGGAAAAAAATTATTCATGACAGAACCAGGAAGAAATCATGGGTAGTTACTGTTAGGGGTTCAACTGTGACCTTCCCACCAAAAATTCTTATGTTGGGATATCCTAGCTTCCAGGACCTCAGAATGTGACCGTGCTTGGAGAGAGAGTCCGGGGGCGAGGCGAGTAAGAGGAGGTCATCGGGAGGCCCAGTCCTGTGTGAGGCTGTCCTTACAAGAAGGGAGACTAGGATCCAGGGGCAGACACCCTGAGGGAAGACCAGGTGAGCACACGGGGAGAAGGCGGCCGTCTGCACACCACACGGAGAGGCCTCAGGAGGACCGGCCTGCGGACACCTTGATCTTGGATCTGCAGCCTCCAGAGCTGGGAGCAAATGAAGGTCCATTATTTGTGGCCCGTCTGTGGCTGTGTTCACAGCAGCCCACGCAGACTGACGCAGCTACTGTCACCCTCATCCTGAAGCTGATCCCAGAGCCCCGGTGGCATTCCCACCTGCTCGGCCTGGGGCTGGTCCCCAGGCCCTCCCTCCTGCCTAGGATCTGAGCTGGTGGGGGATCTTTGCCTTCATTTCTTCTGGGTCTGCCCTCAGCTGCCCCCCAAGCGTGGTGTTGCCTCATCTCCCTTAGTGCTGCCCCACAGGGTGAGCAGAGCAGGGGGCGTCTCCTCCCTGCCCCACAGCCGCCAGAGAGCTGGCTTCCCCTGTCCATCAGGAGAGGCCGCTGCACGGGCACACCTCTTGCCTGTGGCTTGCAGTCTGGTGGCATCTTACCAGCAAGTTCAATGGAGCTGCATTTGTATTCCCTGGGTCAGTGTTCCTCCAGAGAACCCAAAAGCCCAGGGAAAGGAAAGATTATTTGCCGGGGAATCGCTGGGTGCTCCCATGCACCCTCCACTTCTAGGCCCAGAAACAACAAGGGGGAAGAGCCCCAGGGTGCACGGCTCCTGGCCATGCCCAGCCAAGGTTTGCTCCCCGCCCCTGGTGCTGTGACGACCCCTCCGTCGCAACTCCACCACCCTAAGAAAGCAGAGTCCGTATGGCATGGCAGCATCGTTGGCCCAGAGGGCAGCCCATCCATTTCCTTCCTGCCTGCGGGCATCGGCTCTGGCTGCTGTAGCCACATACTGCAGACAGCCGGCACACTTCTCAGTTCAGGGGGCTGGACATCTAAGGTCTGGGGACCCGCCGATTAGGTATCTAGTGGATGCCTGCTGCCCGGTTCATCCACGACCCTGATCAGTTCTCAGCAGGGGCCCCGCCTGCATGACCCCATCCAAGCCTAATCACCTCCCAAAGGCCCCCGTCCAAATACTAGCACACTGGGAGGGGTGGTAGGGCCTCAACACATGCATGTGAGAGGCCACACTCAGCCCGCTGCCCCTCCTTTGCTGTGAGTCTCTCGGCAGAAGCCGTCCTGCGCGGTTACCGTGCCCGGCAGGCCCAAGGGCTGAGCCGCCTGCTCACACACCCCACCCTGTGCGGGGGACCCCAGCCGTCACTCCGCACATGCGCGTAGCCCTGGAGCTCGGCTCTTGCCTCTGCTGGAAACGCCCTCGCAAGGGCTGGCGCCTTCTCAGAGAGGCTTTCTCTCAGGACCCCGTCCCAAAGGGCCCTTGCCCAGCGGCCCTGCCCACGGCCTGCTCTAGCTCATCGCCTGCCCAGCTGCTCCTGGCGCTGGGCGTCACCTCGCCCCTGTCCCTCCGCCTCTCCGGCTGGAGGTGAGCAGGGCAGAACCTTGTCATCTTGTGTTTAGCTGCCCTCCAGATGTGGCCCTGTGGCAGAGACCAGGGTGGGAGCCCGCACAGAGGATCCACGCACACCTCCTTTCCTTCTCCCCATCCCACCCCACATGTCACTGGAGAGCTTATTTCCAGCTCAGGGTAGCAGGAAGGCACATATATATGCTTTGGCACCTGGAGTCATGGGTTCAAATTCTAGTCTGGCCATTTTGAGTGGCGTGGGGACCGGTCACCTCTCAGGGCTTCTGTGAAGTGGATGTGGGGTCCTGTGCTGGCTGCCCCTGCCTCCCGTGACCACAAACACGGGCCACGGGAGGCGCCTGCGAGCCAGCTCCCCATCTCACTTGGTGGAAATGTCTGTAGTGATTTTGCAGTTTGCTTCATCAGCATGGAAGTCTGTAAGGCTGCATCTTCTCCTTTTAAGCATAGAACTAGGCCAAAGATAATGGATGAGAACAAACCAAATATTAGCTTTCTGATAAGCTGCTTGGACCTGCACTCCAGATCTGAGCGGCACTGTCCACGTGGAAGTTTCTTGGTGCTTAAGTAAATAAACTGAACCCAGTCAAACTTCAACCTATCTTGTGGGGGAAAGATTTTTGAAGAAATAGACAAATCTTGTTCTGTTTTAATATTTCGGATAATCTGTGTAATGGCACTATACTCAGAGTATATGCATCTCAAAAGGCTGGCTGTTTTAATCTCCTGTGCTTACATCACATTTGGAAATTGTCCCCTGAGGCCTGGACAAGGCCCTTGGAATGCACATTCCCAACACACTGAGAGGAGGCATGGGTGTGGGAAGCTGGCAGAGCGTGCCTGAGTTATTTAGGTAAAACAAGAGGAAAGTGACACAATTGCCCTGACCAGGAGGAAACCTAATGGAGCGTCAGAGGCAAGCACCTGGAATGTGTCTTGAGGAAATTAGCAACTGACCAGGTAGGAAGAGTGGCTGGGGTGGGGGAGACCAGGCAGGGAGCAGTTCATGGTAAAGAAAATTCATATTCATAAAAAGCATGCGAAGCCAATATTCAGAATATACATAAATTTTTGAACTGCTTGAAACATCATTTAGATTTTTTTTAAGTTTTAAAAAAAAGTGGTGACCTAAAACACACCTAAGCAACCCCCAGTGTGGAGCAAGATATGAAATGAATGTAGGTCGGCTCAGCAGGTCCGTGGCTGTGAGCCATGCCCCGAGCCAGCGACACTTCCGATGTAGAAAGATGTTGCCGGCTCCGGGCCTGAAAAATGGAACCCATGAGTATTTTTGACTCTTAGAATGTCAGCCGGAGGTGGAAAAACTAATTTCTCTCCTAGCTCCAGCTTTATTAGCTGAAGTAAGGATTTACTGGGATTTTTAAAACAAGACACCAACGTTTCTCTAACTGCTTCATTCCATTATGTGACATATGGAAAAAAACTTCTATTCAGTCTTCTGAAGCAGACACTGTGCAGAGGGTCATGGATGGAGCTTTTTAGATTGTTCAGTAAATGTGTGTAAATACTGTAAATCAATGTCAGTGTATGGAGCTATGGAAAGAAATACAAGTGGGTGAATGTTAAGGTATTTGCTTGTTGGTTGAGTGGTGGAAGAGTGTACAAACATTTGCTCCTATTCTACCCAACTCAAGAAATTCTGGAAATAAAGGAATGTTTGACAAATGTTGGATAACAAAAGCCAACAAAGGGCAATGAGATTTATGTTTTCTCACCAATGTCGCAGTGCGTAGCAATGAGCTAAACCTGAAATTGGCTTAAAAACTTCATTTCAAAACTTATTCCTGCCTAGACAGATAGGAGAATTGATTTGCGATTAAAATCTTGGAATACAAATCAGTAATCAATGATTTTATGAATTTTTCTAACGAGTAAATAGGAGAACATCTTGGTAGTAATATGGAGCATCATGTAAATTAGCTGCAAAAAGTAACCCCCAAACTGAAGAGACCCTTTTCACTTTATGGAAGAACTGACTTTCATACAGTGCTAACATGACTGAGTTGAAACAAGAGCAGGTGAATTTTCTTAACATGAACCAATGTAATTTTGGAACTAAAGTGCTTTTCCTCCCAGGTAAATTCTTCTAAAAAAGATGAGCTGGTTTTGTCGGTGTGAATGCAAATGGTAAAGGAAAATTTTTTTTTTGGTACCCAATTTAGTTTTGGAAATTTTTCCAATTTCTTTTGGAGTAACTTGCGTATGTGAATATACTTTTTTAAACTGTAAATTCTGTGAAATTTAAATACATAGCAAATATTGCCAATGTAAATTTAGCATCTGAACTGAGATGAATTGTAAGTGTAAAATACACACCAGGTTTTGAAGACTTAGTAGGAAAAGAAGAACATAAAATATTTCAACAATGATTTTTATATTGATTACATGTTGGAATAATATTTTGGGTATATTGGGCTAAATGGACTGTATTTTTTAAATTAACCTGTTCCTTGTTTTCAGTTTTAATACGGCTTCTGAAAACTTAATTCTGCATGTGGCTCCCGTTATATTTCTATTGGACAACACTGATTCAGACAGTCCCCCTCGTGCCAGGGGCATGTGGAAGAGGGGGTCTGGTTGTCCTGCTGTCCTATTAAATGTCCTACTCAATGTCCCACTTGCTGGGTATTTGATTACTTCCTCAGAGTTTCCTTCAACTAGTTCTTCTAACCCTTCCATTTCCTGGAACTGGAGCCTGGCGCTACAGGCTTGCTGGGATCCGGGCTCAGGGTGCTGGGTGGGCCATACAGCAGTGGTGCCGTCTGCTCGGCGGCCCAGCTGGCGCCCTCCCTGTCCCTGTGCATCTTCCTTTCCTTCCCTGGGGTGACACTCTGCTGCACTGTGAGCGTCCCGCTCCCATCCGTTTACTGAGCAGTTTTAGCATCTCTTGCCAGTTTTTGTCTGAATCAGTCATTCGCTAGGATTGTGACTGGTGTTCTTTTAACTCTACCATTCTTTCATATATACTAGGGGAACTTACTCTGAAGAGCTCTCCTTCATCAGTAGGGCTCTATGAACCAGCTCGTACACATAAATGTTTCTTTCCCTTTGATGACTCCAAATGTCAGTGCACAGAAGAGGTTCAGGGTTTTTGTTTTGTTTGCTTTTCTGAGCTTTTTTTACTCTTAAGTTTTTTAAAATAACTTTTTTGGGATATAATCCCTTATCATACAATCTACACCTTGAGAGTGTACAGTCTGATGATTTGCAGTATACTCAGAGTCATACGACCATCACTGCAGCCAGGCTTGGGCCATTCTCATTATCCCAAGAGCAGAGCACACCCCTGGCAGCACCCGTCTATTACAGCCTCTGTGGACTCGCCTGCTCTGAGCACCTGAGTGGATCACACGCTACACGGTCATCATCCACTTAACCACAGCGTCCACAACATCCATCCATACGGTAGCATCTGTGTCAGACCTGCATTTCTTCTTACTGTAAATAATCTTATAGGGATAGTTCGTATTTATTGATCTACTTATCAGTTGATTCGACATTTGGGTTGTTTCCACTTTCTGGCTATTTATAATGCTGCTATGAGCATTCATGTACAAAGTTTTCATGTGGATGTATGTTTTCATTTCTCTGGGTTGTATACC
>JAVSCE010002938.1:0-91627 GCA_032199065.1 Smutsia gigantea
GATGGCCAACATCCAAAACACAAACAACAACAAATGTTGGCGAGGATGTGGAGAAAAGGGAACCTCCTACACTGCTGGTGGGACTGCAAATTAGTTCAACCATTGTGGAAAGCAGTATGGAGGTTCCTCAAAAAACTCAAAATAGAAAATACCATTTGACCCAGGAATTCCACTCCTAGGAATTTACCCTAAGAATGCAGCATCCCAGTTTGAAAAAGACAGATGCACCCCTATGTTTATCGCAGCACTATTTACAATAGCCAAGAAATGGAAGAAACCTAAGTGTCCACCAGTAGATGAATGGATAAAGAAGATGTGGTACATATACACAATGAAATATTATTCAGCCATAAGAAGAAAACAAATCCTACCATTTGCAACAACATGGATGGAGCTAGAGGGTATTATGCTCAGTGAAATAAGCCAAGCCGAAAAAGACAAGTATCAAATGATTTCACTCATATGTGGAGTATAAGAACAAAGAAAAAATACTGAAGGAACAAAACAGCAGCAGACTCACAGAACCCAAGAACGGACTAATAGTTACCAAAGGGAAAGGGACTGGGGAAAATGGGCGGGAAGGGAGGGATAAGAGGGAAAAAGGGGCATTACGATTAGCAGATGTAATGTTGGGGGGGCACGGGGAGGGCAGTACAACTCAGAGAAGACAAGTAGTGATTCTACAGCATCTCACTACGCTGATGGACAGTGACTGTAATGGGGTTGGTGGGGGGGACCTGATGAAGGGGTAGTTTAATAATCGTAATATTGTACATGTAATTGTAAATTAATGATAATAAAATAAATTATACTAAAAAAAAAAGGGAAATTGCATAAGAAGGAAAAGGCACAGGATCCAACATGTACCAACACTGAGGATGACAAGTGTAAGAAGCACCAGGAAGAAAAAGGGAAAGAATTTTGTTTCTCTCCTTGGATCTTAAACTTCAGACTTTCCATAATTCCTCCTTCAACTCCTTTTTTCTCTACTTCAGGAAGGTTCTGTTCAGGCCCATGTGATCCCTTTGGACCCATCTCTCCCCACCCGTTCCAGAATGCTGTTGCGTTCTCCTCGTCTTTCCTTCTACCTCTTCCCTCAATCCTAAAATCAGACATTCTCTAAAATTCTTATTATAATCCCTATAGTTCCAATTGAGCTAATGATCTCTTTGTTTATCAAATTTCTCAAAATTCGCCACAAAACACTGCTTTTATGTTTCATCTCTCATTTCTCTTCAACCACTTGTAATACACCCCATGCCCCAGTATTTCATTATAATCACCCTCAAAGGACCCAAATGATCTGGATTTCCCTAGCAAGCATTTTCAAAATACTATTCCCCAGTTATAAAAACAATATTCAACTCTCATATCAGAAACTTAGAAGAAAATTCAGATTACCTGAAATACAACCACGTAACAATAACTACTATTGACCTTGTAATGTATTTCCTTCCCCATTCTTCTGAAAACACATATTTTTTTCAAAATTGAATTTTTTCTGCCTTAACATTAATGATAATTTTCTAATATCTTTAGATATTCTATAAAAATATTTAGTTGCTAAATAGTATTCTATTCTGCAGAGGTACCTTAATTTAACCATTCTCTCTATACTGAAAGTTCAGGTTACTTCCAAAATTTTATTACTGCATAATTTTATTATAAAATTATGAACTTTTGTGCATGTCCATCCTTGTATCTCTGATTACTCCATTAGGATACAGCCCTAGAAGGGAATATCCATGTTATCAAGTGCAAACTTTTAAAAGGCTCTTAATATGTACTAAAGTACTTTCTAGAAGGACATGATTCCCATTTATCCCCAGAAGTCTACTCCTTTTTTGCTTCACTCTCACCATCACTTACTCTATTGTTCTCAATGACACAGATGAAATATAATTGCTCTTATTTGCATTTTCTTGGTTTCCACTGAGGTTAAATATTTTCCACATTGATTGAAATCTGCACTTCTTATGTAGATCAGACGCATTCTTTGCCAATTTTTCTACACTAGTGACATTCCATTTACTGAATCCTATGATGTGGCAGTAACTTCCTATTCCTTGGGTGAGGAGAACCTGATGCCTGATGACATGGCGTTAACCATAATCCTATGGTCATACTACTGGTTGCTTAACCTATGTCCACTCTCCCTTTCCTCACTAGCACATCTTCCAATTTTTTTTGAGGTAGCAATAAAAACTACAGCTAAAAACTATTTTCCACCCTACCCTGCAGTGGGGATGGCCATTTGACACAGTTGCAGTGAGTGAGATTTAAACAGAAGTCACTGGATGAGGCTTCTGAGAGTTTTTTTAAAGAAAGTCAAATCTACTCACATGGGCCTTGTGTCCTATGCCCTCCTCTGCCTGCCTAAAACCCATTTGATTCCTCACCCCAATCAACCTACACACACCAACTAAATTAATGTTTGTGTCTTCAGTTAGGATCATGCTGGGCTATTCAAAAACTTGACAGGCTTCAGGACTGTCTGTTGCCATTAGAATGAAATCCAGACTCCTCTGACTGAAGAGCTCCATAATTATCATTTCCCCCATATATGCCAAGCACTTTAACCTCTCCAGTTCTAAAACATGTCTTCCTTGATCAGGGATCATCTGGTTGAATGATCACGAGGAATAAAAATTGACTGAAACTATACTTTAAAAAAGATTCATTGAAAGGATACAAGAGAATCTTAAGGACCCAAATGCAGGAAGCAAAGCTGGACCTCATGGAAAATGGGAAATCATCTGGCCACTAGTCTGCTTGAGCCAATGAGAAGTTTGCTACCTCAAATATGTTCTGGGAACAAGAAACACTGGCATAACCTGAGAACTAACAGCAATGCAGAATCCTGGCCCCATACCAGACTTACCGAATAACAATATGCATATTTGCAAGACACCCAGGTGATATATTTCCACATCACTTGAGAAGCACAGAATTGACAGCACTTCCTCTCTTTCTGCCTTATTTTGTACAACATACTATGCATAGTGATCCCCTCCAAAAAATAAAAATAAAAACTATTATTTCATCAAACAAACACTATAACCTAGGGACTGAATATGTTATTGCATTTAATCCTCAAAACACAAGACTAGCACTGTTACTTTGTTTTATTATTATTCCATTTTCAGGGATAAGAACACTGAATCATGGAGAACTTAAATAACTGACCTGGTCAAAGTCATACAACTAGGCAGTCACATAACTAGGAATATCAGTTGGGACTGGACCTTAGGAAAGTCTACTCCAAAGACCACTTTTTTTTTTTTGGTATCGTTAATGTACAATCACTTGAACATTATGGTTAGTCCCCCCCCACATACCTCACTATAGTCACCTTCCATCAGCGTAGTAAGATGCTATAGAATCATTACTTGTCTTCTCTTTTAATACTGCCTTTCCAGTGCCCCTGGCCACTGCATTACATGTGCTAATCGTAATGCCACTTTCCCCCCCTTATCCCTCCCTTCCCACCCATCTTCCCCTGTCCCTTTCCCTTTGGTAACTATTAGTTCGTTCTTGGGTTCTGTGAGTCTGCTGCTGTTTTGTTCCTTCAGTTTTTTTCTTTGTTCTTATACTCCACATACGAGTGAAATCAATTGATACTTGTCTTTTTTGGCTTGGCCTGTAGCACCGAGCATAATACCCTCTAGCTCCATCCATGTTGTTGCAAATGGTAGGATTTGTTTTCTTCTTATGGCTGAATAATATTCCATTGTGTATATGTACCACATCTTCTTTATCCATTCATCTACTGATGGACACTTATGTTGCTTCCATTTCTTGGCTATTGTAAATAGAGCTGCAATAAACATAGGGGTGCATCTGTCTTTTTCAAACTGGGCTGCTGCATTCTTAGGGTAAATTCCTAGGAGTGGAATTCCTGGGTCAAATGGTATTTCTATTTTGAGTTTTTTGAGGAACCTCTCCATACTGCTTTCCATAATGTTTGAACTAATTTGCATTCCCACCAGCAGTGTAGGAGGGTTCCCTTTTCTCCACATCCTCGCCAACATTTGTTGTTGTTTGTGTTTTGGTTGTTGGCCATCCTCACTGGTGTGAGGTGATATCTCATTGTGGTTTTAATCTGCATTTCTCTGATGATTAGCGATGTGGAGCATCTTTTCATGTGCCTGTTGGCCATCTGAATTTCTTCTTTGGAGAAGTGTCTATTCATGTCCTCTGCCCATTTCTTAATTGGATTATTTGCTTTCTGTTTGTTAAGGTGCATGAGTTCTTTATATATTTTGGATGTCAACCCTTTATCAGATACGTCATTTATGAATATATTCTCCCATACTGTAGGATGTCTTTTTGTTCTACTGATGGTGTCCTTTGCTGTACAGAAGCTTTTCAGCTTGATATAGTCCCACTTGTTCATTTTTGCTTTTGTTTCCCTTGCCCGGGGAGATATGTTCATGAAGAAGTTGCTCATGTTTATGTCCAAGAGATTTTTTGCCTATGTTTTTTTCTAAGAGTTTTATGGTTTCATGACTTACATTCAGGTCTTTGATCCACCTTGAGTTTACCTTTGTGTATGGGGCTAGACAGTAGTCCAGTTTCATTCTCTTACATGTAGCTGTCCAGTTTTTCCAACACCAGCTGCTGAAGAGGCTGTCATCTCCCCATTGTATATCCAAGGCACTTTTATCAAATATTAATTGACTGTATATGTTTGGGTTAATGTTTGGATTTTTTATTCTGTTCCACTGGTCTGTGGGTCTGTTTTTGTGCCAATACCAAATTGTGTTGATTACTGTGGCTTTGTAGTAGAGCTTGAAGTCAGGGAGCGTAATTCCCCATTTTATTCCTCCTCATGATTCCCTTGGCTATTCAGGGTCTTTTGTGGTTGCATATGAATTTTAAAATTATTTGTTCCAGTTCATTGAAGAAATCTGTTGGTAGTTTCCTAGGGATTTCGTTGAATCTGTAGGTTGCTTTAGGTAGTATAGCCATTTTTACAAAATTTATTCTTCCTAGCCAAGAGCATGGGATGCATTTCCATTTGTTAGTGCCCTCTTTAATTTCTCTTAGGAGTGTCTAGTAATTTTCAGAGTACAGGTCTTTCACTTCCTTCATTAGGTTTGTTCCTAGGTATTTTATTCTTTTTGATGCAATTGTGAATGGAATTGTTTTTCTGATTTCTCTTTCTGTTAGTTCATCGTTAGTGTATAGGAAAGCAACAGATTTCTGTGTGTTAATTTTGTATCCTGAAACTTTGCTGAATTCAGATATTAGTTCTAGTAGTTTTGGAATGGAGTCTTTAGGGTTTTTTATGTACAGTATCATGTCATCTGCAAATAGTGACAATTTGACTTCTTCTTTACCAATCTGGATGCCTTGTATGTCTTTGTTTTGTCTGATTGCTGTGGCTAGGACCTCCAGTACTATGCTGAATAACAGTGGAGAGAGTGGGCATCCCTGTCTTGTTCCCGATCTTAGATGAAAAGCTTTCAGCGTCTCGCTGTTAAGTATGATGTTAGCTGTGGGTTTGTCATATATGGCCTTTATGATGTTGAGGTACTTGCCCTCTATACCCATTTTGTTGAGAGTTTTAATCAAGAATGGATGCTGAATTTTGTCAAATGCTTTTTCAGCATCTATGGAGATGATCATGTGGTTTTTGTTCTTCTTTTTGTTGATGTGGTGGATGATGTTGATGGATTTTCGAATGTTGTACCATCCTTGCATCCCTGGGATGAATCCCACTTGATCATGGTATGATCCTCTTGATGTATTTTTGAATTCGGTTTGCTAATATTTTGTTGAGTATTTTTGCATCTACGTTCATCAGGGATATTGGTCTGTAATTTTCTTTTTTGGTAAGGTCTTTGCCTGGTTTTGGTATTAGAGTGATGCTGGCTTCATAGAATGAGTTTGGAAGTATTCCCTCCTCTTCTATTTTTTGGAAAACTTTAAGGAGAATGGTGTTATTTCTTCTCTATATGTCTGGTAGAATTCAGAGGTGAATCCATCAGGCCCAGGGGTTTTGTTCTTGGGTAGTTTTTTGATTACCAATTCGATTTCGTCGCTGGTGATTGGTTTGTTTAGTTTTTCTGTTTCTTGCTTGGTCAGTCTTGGAAGGTTGTATTTTTCTAAGAAGTCGTCCATTTCTTCTATGTTTTCCAGCTTGTTAGCATATAGATTCTCACAATATTCTCTTATAATTCTTTGTATTTCTGTGGGGTCCGTCATTATTTTTCCTTTCTTATTTCTGATTCTGTTTATTTGTGTAGATTCTCTTTTTCTCTTAATGAGTCTGGCTAGGGGTTTATCTATTTTGTTTATTTTTTCAAAGAACCAGCTCTTGGTTTCATTGCTTTTTTTCTATTGTTTTATTCTTCTCAATTTTATTTATTTCTTTTCTGATCTTTATTATGTCCCTCCTTCTGGTGACTTTGGGCCTCATTTGTTCTTCTTTTTCCAGTTTCAGTAATTGTGTCTTTAGACTATTCACTTGGGAATGTTCTTCCTTCTTTAAATAGGCCTGGATTGCAATATACTTTCCTCTTAGAACTGCCTTTGCTGCGTCCCATAGAAGTCGTGGCTTTGTGTTCTTGTTGTCATTAGTCTCCATATATTCTTTGACTTCTGTTTTGATTTGGTCGTTAACACACTGATTAATTAGGAGAATGTTGTTAAGTCTCCATGTATTTGTGAGCCTTCTTGGTTTCTTTCTAAAATTTATTTCTAGTTTTATACCTTTGTGATCTGAGAAGTTGGTTGGTAGGATTTCAATATTTTTGAATTTACTGAGGTTCTTTTTGTGGCCTATTCTGGAAAATGTTCCATGTACACTTGAGAAGAATGTGTATCCTGCTGCTTTTGGGTGCAGAGTTCTGTAGATGTCTGTTAGGTCCATCTGTTCTAGTGTGTTGTTCAGTGCCTCTGTGTCTTTACTTACTCTCTGTATGTTTGATCTGTCCTTTGGAGTGAGTGGTGTGTTGAAGTCTCCTAAAATGAATGCATTGCTGTCTATTTCCTCCATTAATTCTGTTAGTATTTGTTTCACATATGCTGGCACTCCTGTGTTGGTTGCATATATATTTATAATGGTTATATCTTCTTGTTGGACTGAACCCTTTATCATTATTTAATGTCCTTTATCTCTTGCTTCTTTCTTCATTTTGAAGTCTATTTTGTCTGATACAGGTACTGCAACACCTGCTTTTTTCTCTTTGTTGTTTGCATGAAATATGTTTTTCCATCCCTTCACTTGTAGTCTGTGTATATCTTTGGGTTTGAGGTGAGTCTCTCGTAAGCAGCATATAGATGGGTCTTGCTTTTTCATCCATTCTGTTACTCTGTGTCTTTTGATCGGTGCATTCAATCCATTTACATTTAGGGTGATTATTGATAGATATGTACTTATTGCCATTGCTGGCTTTAGATTCGTGGTTACCAAAGGTTCAAGGGTTGTTTTTACTATCTAACGATCTACCTTAACTTTCTTGTTATTGTAAACACCGTCTGATGTTTCTTTATTTCTCTCCCTTCTTATTCTTCCTCCTGCATTCTTTATCTACTAGGTGTTTTATTCTTTCCTTTAGTTAGTATTTGGATGGTCTGCTTTCTTTGCTATGATTTTATTTTCCCTGGTGACATCTTTTTAGCCTTAGGGGTGGCCCCCTCTAGAGCAGTCCATTTAAGATATCCTGTAGTGGTCGTTTATGAGAGGCAAACTCTCTCAACTTTCGCTTGTCTGGAAATGGTTTAATCCCTCTGTCATATTTAAATGATAATCGTGCTACATACAATATTCTTGGTTCGAGGCCCTTCTGTTTCATTACAGTAAATACATCATGCCATTCTCTTCTGGCCTGTAAGGTTTCTGTTGAGAAGTCTGATGATAGTCTCATGGGTTTTCCTTTGTAGGTGATCTTTTTCCTCTCTCTAGCTGCCTTTAATACTCTATCCTTATCTTTGATCTTTGCCTTTTTAATTATTATGTGTCTTGGTGTTGTCTTCCTTGGGTCCCTTGTGTTGGGAGATCTGTCGGCTTCCGTGGACTGCGAGACTATTTCCTTCCCCAGTGAGGGAAAGTTTTCAGCAATTATTTCTTCAAAGACACTCTCTATCCCTTTTTCTCTCTCTTCTTCCTCTGGTACTCGTATAATGCTAATATTGTTCCGTTTGGATTGGTCACACAGTTCTCTTAATATTCTTTGATTCGTAGAGATCCTTTTATCTCTCTCTGCCTCAGCTTCTCTGTATTCCTGTTCTCTGATTTCTATTCCATTAACAGTCTCTTGCATCTCATCCAGTCTGCTGTTAAGCCCGTCGATCGCTTGTCTGATTTCTGCATTGTCTTTACTCACTTCCCTCACTTCCTCCCTCAGCTCTTGCACATTTCTCTGTAGATCCATCAGTATGGTTATGACTTTTATTCTGAATACTTTTTCAGGAAGATTGTGCATTTCATCCCTTCAGCCTCCCTCTCTGGGGTTGTCTGGTTGATCTTGGTCTGGACCATACTCCTCTGTCTTTTCATGGCTATAGAAGTGGTCGCTGGTAGTTGCCATGTATGTCAGCTGGGCTCTTTAAGACTGCCTCGTGGGGTGCCCAAGTCCTCTCAGGTGTTGCTGCAGGCTATGTGCTGTCCTCTATCTTCTGGTCTCTTTTTCAGGAATAGTTGTACTTGTTGTATTTTCATAAATACACATGGTTTTGGGAGGAGATTTCCACCACCCTGCTCACACTGCCATCTTCCCGGAATTCTTTTTTTTTAAATATTTTATTTTGGTATCATTAATCTACAATTACATGTGCAATATTATGGTTATTAAACTACCCCCTTCATCAGGTCCCCCCCCACCAACCCCACAGATATGGATTTTCTTAATGATTGAATCTCCGACTTAAATTCGTTCCTGAGTTCTTGAATATTTTTCTGTACCTCCATAAGCATGTTTATAATTTTTATTTTGAACTCTCCTTAAGGAAGATTGGTGAGTTCAGTTTCATTTGGCCCTTTTTCTGGTGTTTGTGAGATTTTGGTCTGAATCATGTTCTTTTCACGTTTCATATTTCTGTGTGGTGCCCACTAGTGCGCAGAAACTCCAGTCTCTGGAGCTGCTCAGCCCCTAGAGTGAGGTTGGGGGTCGTACGGGAACCAAGCTGGTGCCTGGGGGGAAGAAAGATCTGTTTCCTGATTCCTATCTGTGGTACCTATCTCCAGTGTCAGAGCCAGTGGGCCAAGCACACACGTGTAAACCTCTGAGCTTTGCGTCTCTAGCTGTTGTAGGCATGGCCTCCCTCCTGCTGGCCTGACGCCCATGCAGTGACTGCGTGTTTGCGAGCAGGTGCCTGCAGGCCAGTAGGAAGGCTTGACAGACTGTGTGTCATAGTGGGGTGCCTCGGAGCTGAGTAGGCCGCCAGGGAGTTGGAGCACCTGAAGCTCCCTGTAGTTCTCAACCAGCTGGGCAGAGCGCGCCCAGACAACCTTGTCCAGCTCTCCCTTCTCCCGCACAGCAATCTCCATTCAAACCCCTCTCCTTCAGCAGCCCTCTGGCTGCTAGGAAGTCTCTCAGACTGCCTGCCTTTCCTCTGACACAGAGTGTCCGAGTGTGGATCCTCTCCTCCACAAATAGCCGGAATGTCAATTTCTCAAGCACTCCGCCTGTCTGAGCTCTCCAGCATCCAGAGCACCACACAGGATAGGATTCTGCTTACAAAGCAGATCTCCAGGGCCAGGTGTTCTGCAGTCCCGGGCTTCCACCCCCTCCCCCACTCCATTTCTCTTCCTCCACTGGTGAGCTGGGGTGGGGGAAGGGCTTGGGTCCCGCCAGATTAAGGCTTTCATTACCCTGTTTAGTGAGGTCTGCTCTGTTCGTGAGGTCTGCCTGCAGTCTGGTTCAGCCTCTTTCTTGTTGCTGTTTTCAGGTTAGTTGTATTAATTAACTATATTTTTGTATTATTTGTGGTTTTGGGAGGAGTTCTCCGTGTCACTTCTCACACTGCCATCTTGCATCTCCTCCGAAGGCTAATTTTAACCACCAGGCTATTCTGCCTTTCTGCATAAAAAGATTGTTCATTTTCCATCCTCCACATTAAGTGGACAATGCTTAGAAAATAGCAAGAACTAAAAATTTACAGAGTCCATTTTGTCTGAGAAAGGCAGAATTCTAAAATTAGGAATGAAGAGTTTAAAAATATCTGTTTTTGGAATTAGAGTCAGCAAACTGAAAAAATAGAAAGGTCTCAACTAATAAATCATCAACACTTATTTAAATTTTAGTCTTTATAGCTGGCCAATAAACATTACATACTTGTATGTTGCTAAAATTGATTTTCTTCCTAAAGAGTTAAACTTTCTAGCACAGCATAATGGGCAACATATGCCCTCCTTACCAGTCCAGAGGCCCTGGGGACTTCTTTCTATTCCAGCAGCCAGTGGTGATGGGTACCCCAGCTGACCTCCTCCCTCCAGCTGTGAAATCACAGCAGGTTTAAGAAGTGGAATCCCTGTTTGGGGGAAAGGAAATAGGATAGACAGGTGAATAATCTCCCACACATGAGTTCCTAAACCTCTTCTCAGATTATCTCAGCAATGGGGAGGAACGTTCAGAGCCCCAGGGGATCTCATACCTAAGAACTATGGGACAGAGGGAGGGGCTTGAAGGTGTATGTTGATTGGCACTTGAAAAGATGTGGGAACAGTTGGAAAGGGCCTAGGCTGTGCACCTAGAGACCTCAAGAGATGCAGGCAGAGTGAGGGGGAAACTGAAGATAATGCTACGGAACACGAAGTTACTTTTTTCCATACTGTGTCCAAAATACAGCCTCTCTAGGGTAGATCAAGAGTGCATGCCAGTCCCAGCAAAGTCCTATACTGGTCCAATAAGGGCTTAAGGTTCACCCTTCCCAGAAACCCAAGTGTAGGAGATTAGGAATCTCAACCTCTGGGGTTCCCACTCAGTAAAGGATTACCATTACCACAGACCCACCTGCAACCTGTTAGGGGGCAGAAAGCCAGGAAACCCCAACTGGCAGAGTTTGGGTCCCAGGGGGAGAGAGGCCTTACCCAAGGAGGCCACATTCCCATAATTCTCCAGCATCACATCCCTGTACAGGGTCCTCTGTGCAGGAGACAGGCTGTCCCATTCCGTCTGGGTGAAGTACACAGCCACATCCTCGAAGGTCACCGACTTCTGAAACAACAGGTTCCTGCTGCCCTAGGGCCAATTCCATGGCTCAGGCCCTAAGTGAGGGGCAGAGGGCAGTATAAGGGCTTGCTTGGGGAGGGAGCTTGTGAAAAGCACAAAATTAATAACAAGGGGAAAGATTTGAGGAAAAGCACCTGGAGAGTAAGCCACGGAATATCTGACTTCTCTCACAGCAGAGAAACCATGCCCTTTTTTTACAGTTACAAATCCTCCTCTGGGTGGCTGTGGCCTCTGGCTGCTTTTCCTCTGTCCACCTCAATCTTCTGTAACAACCCAGGGGATGCACCAACAGAGAGTTACCCTCAGTTCCTCTGTCAGGATCTGTCTTGATTCTACTGACCTCCATCCATCAACAAATCTAGTCCAACCTGTGGGTGTTTCTGTGTCACCTGCCAGGAGAAGTAACTTCTCTGCACAAAATTAAATGCCTTCACTACCTGCTGCCACCATCCTTTACCCCAAGTTGTGCCTCCTCCTGAATCCAAATGTCAGTGTCACCCACCACCATCTACCCAAGAAACCTCAGCTAGAATCCTAGGGATTTTTTTACTCCTCCCACTCCCTTGCTTCAGCCCCAATCCTTTGACTCTCTGCATCCTAAAGATTTTTATGTGAAGCATTACTTGAATTGGATCCCCCCTCTTTAACATCTGCTTTTACTGATGAAGCCCACATCATCTGGGCCAGTGAAATTCTTTCTTAAGTTGTTACCTTGCTTTTCATTCTCCCCTGAAAATTATTTCCTACATAGCCATCACAAATCTGCCCATGTTAACTTCACCGTTTGCATACCTGTCGTAGGGTTGAGCAACAAAGAATCAAACAATGGCTGTGTGACCTTGGGTAAATCACCCTACTTCCTTTGCCTTCATGTCTTTCATGGTACAATGGGCACAACACAACACCTATCCCAGAGGGTGGCTGTCAGAACTGAGCAATCCAGTTAAATGTTTAGTGTGGTGCTTGTAGCAGAGTAAGCCTCAAATTATGTTACTGGCGTTACCATGATTATAATTACACCTAATCTGTAGTCCATGAAGGCCCATGGATGAACTTCAGGGGATCCATGGAAACTGTATCAAAAAACTGGTTTGCATGTTTATTTTTCTGGGGGAGAGGGTCCAGTGCTCTTATCAGACACCTAAAATTTGAGCCCCTGCACCCCAAGCCCTAAAGCCTCTCCAGGACACAATGAGACATCCTGTCTCAAAAGACTTCCTATCTTTTTCCCTTCTTGACCCCACTCTTTATTCTTTCCCTTCCCCCTGAATTAAAGGAACAGCCATCCTTTATGTTGATCTGTTCCTGCTATTCCTCCTCACCTACATCCAGGTCCCTGGAAATCCTAATCCTCTGCTATCCTCCTCTATTCACTTCCCTGTTCAGAACATCCTACACGGGCAGCTTCCATGTCTCCCATTTACCAAAGAGGCAAAGAACCTCAGAGTGCAAACGACTACACTCCTGTCTTTGGGCACACTCTCTTGGTGCTTCCATCCCTTCATGCCACCACTCCTCTCACAAGCTCCAGGCCGGCAGGAGGAAGTATGGGGGCCCCCTCCAGTTTTCATCGCAAGATTCACCAGCTTCCCTTCTCAGTTTTCTTCGACACTGCTCAGAGGAAGAGCTGAAGGACCCACAGCTCACCTGGGGCCAGGCTGTCGGCAGCATGGCTGCCATCAACTGGTCTCCCTCTCAGAGAAAGGCTGAAGCTGAGGAAAAACAGAGAGACAAGTGTGAGGCAAGCCACCGTGACCAGGAACACTCCAGCTCCTCAAAGAAGCCTGAATCCAGATAGGAGTGCCAGCAGAAGCAGCCACAGGAAGAAGGGAATGATCTGTTCACTGGCTCAGTGCCCAGGACTCCTCCCAGCCATGACATTGACGCTCACTGCCAGGAACCCTGGATTTTAACAATTTTGACACACATCATAAATATAAAAGAGTATACACAAAACATATGGAAAACCTAAAGAATAATGAAAGACTCATGTTGTAACAGTTCAGCTCAAGAAATAGAACATTACCAGGATCTTGGACTTATTTCTCTTTCTCCAAACAAGCATCATTCTCAATTACTGCAAAAGAGGCCAGGCTGGCAGGGCAACAGCCCTAACACAGAGGCCTTGGAGTCAGGCCCCAGGGAGGCAGCACCTGGAAAAGGGGATAGCTGCTCCCGCACATCCTGCCTGTTCTCTCACACAGCTGACTGTCCTCAAGAGTCCTATTGCCTCTGTAGAGATCTTGAGAGGTCAGTCAAGCTGGACTAAAAGTGAAGTTTCAGGCTGCCCCCTCATACTTCCCAGCCTTCTGAGAGCAAAGAAGCTGAGGCCTCAGCAAACTGAGACAAAGGTATCATTATTGCATCTAGGACCCCGTGACCCAGTGCCCTTTGTTCATTATATTCAAAACACGTGGACTAGTTATTTTCTGACTTTTCCTGTTCTCAGTCTCAAAAATGTATGTTTTCTGCTTTTGGAGGACACCAGACTATACAAATGGCTTTTTTTCTAAATTCATGATTTATTTATTTACAGTTAACCTTTGAACAACATGGAATTTAACTGCACAGGTCCACTTATATGTGGATTTTTTCCCATAAATATATTGGAAAAAATTTTGGAGATTTTTGACAATTTGAAAAACATTTCCTTTTTTCTAGCTTACTTCATTATAAAGATATAGCATTTAATACCCATAACATACAACATATGTGTTAACTGACTATGCAGTCAACAGTAAGCTATTAGTAGTTAAGTTTTTTCAAGGGGTCAAAGTCACTGCAGATTGGAGGGGTACACACAAGGTCAGGACACACACACCAGTTGTTCAAAGGTCAACTGCATTTTCACTCTTTCCTGCTGGACAATTAAAACAGAAAGGCCACCTCACACCAGTTAGGATGGCCAACATCCAAAAGAAGCAACAACAAATGCTGACAAGGATGCGGAGAAAGGGGAACCCTCTTACACTGTTGGTGGGAATATAAATTAGTTCAACCATTGTGGAAAGCAATATGGAGGTGCCTCAAAAAACTAAAAATAGAAATACCATTTGACCCAGTAATTCCAAGCCTAGGAATTTACCCTAAGAAAACAGAATCACAGATTCAAAAAGACATATGCACCCCTGTGTTTACTGCAGCACTATTTACAATAGCCAAGATATGGAAGCAACCTAAGTGTCCATCAGTAGATGAATGGATAAAGAAGATGTGGTACATATACACAATGGAATATTATTCAGCCATAAGAAAACAAATCCTACCATTTGCAACAACATGGATGGAGCTAGAGGGTATTATGCTCAGTGAAATAAGCCAGGCAGAGAAAGACAAGTATCAAATGATTTCACTCATCTGTGGAGTATAACAACAAAGCAAAAACTGAAGGAAGAAAACAGCAGCTGACTCACAGAACCCAAGAACGGGCTGTTACCAAAGGAAAAGAGGGCGGGGAGGGAGAAGGGGATTAAGGGGTATTATGATTAGCACACATAATATGGGGGGCAGCACAGGGAAGGCAGTATAGCACAGAGGAACAAGCAGTGATTCTATAGAATCTTAGTAGGCTGATGGACAGTGACTGCAATGGAGTATGTGGGGGGGACTTGATAACGGGGGAATGTAGTAATGACAACGTTGCTCATGTGTATCAATGATGCCTTAACAAAAAAAAGGCCATGAATTTTCCTCTGAAACCACTATTAGCCACATTCTAGAGGATTTTTTAGTATTTCATGTTTTCAGTACTACTTTTATAGTATATTTTTAATAAGTATGCTTTTCATGAGGGTATGCATAAGCAACTCTGGATTATTTCACATGTATTCTAGGATTGAGTATGTCAGTAATTACACTTAACTATCACTCCCAGGTCACTGTCATCCCACAGCCCGAGAAATGTAGGGCCACGTTACCCTTTGGAACTGACACCGCTCCAGAAGACAGTGCCCTCCTTAAGTCGGGCTTCTTCCCTCTGGTGGCTGGGAGCAGGTCTGCTTTTTCTGATCTCCCACTGGGCCCTGATTCACGACGCTACGTTAGAGCCAGGGAGCATGCAGTCCATACTTGAAACGCATATAGGTAAAAGCCACTACACGACCTCAACATTTCTAAAGACTGGTGAGATCACCTCAAGCCGCTACACCCCTGCAAATATTCCTCTCTCTGGCTGCTCCGATACAATTTCCCCAAAGACCAATAGCATCCTCCCCCAAAGAAACTGCTGAGTGCTCGCGGCTTCGTGGATGAGAAAGTAACCTAGGCTTCCCCGTCCCCGGGACGGAGCGTATTCAGCCACCAAGTCCAAAGCGGGAGACCAGGAGAAGCGAAAGACCCCTGGCGGCCGCCCTGCTCTTTCCTGCAGGCGTCGGGGGCCCAGCTCCACCCAGGGCTCAGGCGCTTCCCAACCACACCCGGAGCCGCAGGTCTAGAACACCACAACCGCCGCCGCCGCCGCCGCCGCCGCCGCCGCCGCCGCAGCCCACACTCACCTCAGCAGCGGCCAGCTCCGCGGCGCGGCAGGAAGTGCGTCACCGGGTCACGGCAGAGCTCCTCTCTAGGAAAACCGTTGCTACTGCTCGGTGGTGCTGCGACCTCGCCTGCTGCGGCTGAAGCCCGGGGCTCCAGGAGAGCGTTCAGACCTCAGCGTCGGAATCTGTATCATAGTAAAGCTACCGGTGCAACCAGATTTGGTCTCCGGGCTGGACCGGTGGGTCGCACGCCATCAAATTTTGTAACATATTTCCTAGTGACCACTTTATTCTCCGGCCATTAAATTCATATATAATGACTGAAAAGATCATAGATAATATAAACAACCTGTATTTTAAAAACTGTTGTGCATTAACAGTAACAAAGCAAAAATAATAAAGGAAACCTAACCAAGTGGTCAAATACTTGCCCTTTCACACAGAATGTGCCTGAATGCCACACACAGCCTTACTGGTGTTTCGAAAATCACAAGGTGTGATACAAAACGGTGAACGCTTTTTGGCAAAGTTTCAATGAAACCCAGTACAATCTTCCCTTGATAATACAGTAATTATATTCCTGAAGAATCCGTGTACGTTAAGACTGTACAGAAACGCATTGTGTTTATCTGAAAATGAGGTTCTAGATTCAGGTAACTTATAAACAGTTTTTACCTACATGAATGTCCAGCAAGACATAAGAGTCTGAAAACTAAATCGGTGAAACACACACTATGCACTGCAAGATTTGTGGCACTACTGGCTTCCATCCAACATCACCTAACATTGTAACAAAAATACTCCCATAAAATTCCAAAATGGGCCCTGGAGGAAGGAGAACAGCACTAAAAATCACTGGACTGAACCACCCTTAGGTTCCCTTCCAACCCTGGTAATACAGCCTTTGTTTTTCCAGCACCGATCCTTCCGCTGCTGTGATGCGGCCCCGGAGGGTGGTCCCTGCTCCTACTGGCCTCTCCAGCCTCTTAGCACTACCATTCTCCCTCTCTCAACTTCAGCCCCACTTGCTGAACATGCTGCTCTCCAAATGGAGAATACCCTTCCCTCCCCATTCCCACCCTCCCTCCTGACTCTTACTTGGAGCCCTAGCTCAAATCCCATTACCCTTGGAAAGCAGGCCTTCCCTGAGCACGCCGAACAAGGCAGGTCTCCCAGTTTGTGTCATCACACCACTCTGTACTTTTCAGTGCTTGGAATGCTTGTGCTTATTTAATAGTGACAGCTTATTTAAATATGTGTCTTCTCTGGCCACTTCAGGGAGCAAGGACTATGTCTTATTCAATATCATTATCTTCAGCTAAACCACAAGGCCTGGCACAAAGGAGGCATGCAGTAAGCATTTGTTGTTGACATGGCCCAAAGGCTCCAGCCCCAGCTCCAGGGTAGAACCCTTCTTTGTTTCTGTGCTGCTGAAGGTAGGATATGTCTTATGCCTGGGATCATGACATTGACCATTGCCAGGAGCCCTTCTCTGCTTTGTCCTGACCCTGATCATCAGTTTCCCCAAATGAGCACTTTACATGGGTTCTCTTTTCCAGATAGGAAAATAGTTCCATGACTGGGCAGAATGATAGCTGGGGATTACATTGCTCTTGGCAATAAGTGCTATTTTCTGCTTCTTCCTAGGCTCAGAAAGCAGAACTTTAGCTAAGAATGAGGGCTTGTCTAAAGAATTAGGAATAAATTAGGAGCTTACAGTGTCATACTGTGATATACAGAAATAACTGTCATTCAGAAATACTGACCCCAAATGTTTGATCATAAACCAGTCATCAAATTTTATAGATAAGAAAATAAGACCTCCTTAGAAAATAAGAAAATAAGACATGAAGCTCCTACTTCTAAGAGTGCTAGGAAAGGTACATGCCATGTTACAAAAGCTCTACAGAAGGCCTGCAGAATTGGGGCCACTTTTTGTCAATTCCTGTTCTTCCCTTCTTATATGGTAACAGAATCTCTAGCAAGCTAAAGACAGTCCAGAAAAGATAACACCCTTCCTGGCCCTCTATAGCAAAGTGTGGCTATGTGATCAACTTCTGGCAAGTAGTCTATAAGAAAAAACAATGTCATGTCCTTAAAGAGAAGGTACGTGCCCTCTCTGGCCCAGTACTCATATCCGCTACATAAAATGCTGACAAGGGGGCAAACATCTTGTACCATGTGGTGAGTATGTGACTCCTGGGAATGACAGAGCATCTAGAAGAAGTAGTTGTGAGGCTGCTATATCAGCCCTAGCCTGCTTACCTTCAGATTATATATGAGTGAGAAATAAGCTTTCATCATGTTTAAACCACATTGATTTGAGTTCATCAAATCAGTACCCAAGACTGTATCCTAACTAAATACCCTAGAAGTGAGGGATGATGGAAAAATCACACAACATACTCACAAATTTAGGCTGGTTCTCATATTTCAGTGTTCTGGAAATCTACCTCTATGCTGAGCCTGGAGTCTCATTTCCTCCTGCTCAGCTCTAGGGCTTCTTCTCTTATACCCTCTGTCCTGACAATCCCAGTCCACTGGAAACTGACAAATACTATCACATTAAAAGCTTCTTTGGTGTTTCCAGTTTTAAGATTGTTCTGCCTGCTTTTTTCTTACAAATTGTGGGGAAACAGTAAGAGTCTGGTTGGGGTTCATTCCAGTAATTCAAGGATATTTCAATGCTATAAAATCTTCCTTTACTTATTGTGAATTAAATGAACAAACCATTCGATCTACTATGTGGAGAAATATACTAAGGTAGGGAGAGGTCTTACTCAAAAAAGCAACAAAGTAACCAAAAATATTTAGGAACAAACTTAAAAATAAATGTTTAAGACATAGATGAAGAAAAATTTAAATATCAAAGACTAAGCCAGCAACAACAACAACAAAACTTGTATAAATGGGAAGGCACAGGTAATTTTTCCATATAAGGGAATCCATGTTGATGTAATTTATAAGTCCAATTTCAAACATTTTGAAAAAGAAGAAGAAAATGGGAAGAATTAGTCTACACAAATAAAACCCCAAAAGGATTTGTTTTGGAACTTGTGAGAATGATTCTAAAGTTCATCTAGAAAAAAATGTTATATATTTATAAGGTACTTTTTAAAATAGAAGAATGAAAAGAATTGCAAGTTAACGAATGGAAAGAAAGATAAAGTATTAAGCTAAAAGAAAAATGGCATAGCTACGTTAATATAACAATAATTTTAAAACAAAAAATATTACCAGGTAGGGTTTCATTTCAGGGTGAATGATATACACTAGTATCTAGAAATTTAGGATAAGATCTAATTTACAACATCATTTAAAATATTTAGCTCATAGGTAGGTATACCAAAAATGACCCAGAAACTGAAACCCGAGAGGTTAACTGAGTTGATGCTTTGACCGACATGAATGGGAATAGAGGAGATTTGAAGATCTTGATACCTGAAAAGGTTGAATTATCATATTCAAGAGGACTTCATGAAGCAGAGTGGGAAAGGGGACTTCTCACACACATATACACTGACCCAAATGCCTGGATCCATGAAAGGATAAATTAGAAAAAAAAATTTCCCACTAGAAAAAAAGATAATAAAGAAGGCTATGATCCTTGCCTTTATAATTCATAATCATAATCTGTATTACTCTATACAGTTTTAAATTAATACTACCTAGTTGGACCAGTAATTTATAATCTAAGAAATTAAATGAAAACTCATCCTGGAAAACTTCTGAAATAGTCACTATAGAATTTGGAGACAATGGCATTTAAAAACTATAACCTTAGGTTCAAAGTTAAGTAGAGACATGGAATTTATAGAAATGATCTAAATCGAACTTCTAGAGATGAAAACTGTAATGTGCAATGAAATACATACACTGGATAGGATTAAGAACAGATTAGATATTGCAGGAGAAAAGCTTAATGAACTTGAAGACATAGCAATAGAAACTACCCAAAAGAGAAACATGTAGAGAAAATAAAATTAAAAATAAATGAACATTAAGAAAACATGTACAGGACTTGTATGTTGAATACTACAAAATGCTGATGAAAGAAATCAAAGATTAAATAATTGAGGGTAAATGCCAGGTTCAAAGATTAGAAGACTCAGCATAAGATGTCATTTCTCCCCAAACTGATACACAGGTTTAATGCAACTTGAATCAAAATTCCAGCAAGGTTCTTTTTGAAGATATAGACAAAATTATTCTAAAATTTATATGGAAAGGCAAGGGAACTAAAATAAGTAAAAATTTTTGAAAAAAGAGAATACATGGCAGGAATGGGTCTACCCAATTTCAAGTCTATTATATGGCTACAACAATCATGACTGTGTTATTGCAGAGGGATATACACATAGATCAATGCAGCAGAATTAACAACCCAGGGATAGACTAATACAAATATGCTCAACTGATTTTTTTAGAAATGAAAACTTAATTTCACACAGAAACCTGTACACAAATATTTATAACATCTCCATTCACAATAGCCAAAATCTGGAAATGGCTCAGATGTCCTTCAATAAATAGGTGAGTGGTTAAACAGACATATCTATACTATGGAATAGTACTCGGTAATAGAAAGGAACAGACTATTGATGCATGCAGCAAAGATCTGGATGAATCTCCAAAGAATTATGCTGAGTGAAGAAAGACCAATCCCAAAGTATTATATACTGTCTGATACCATTTATATAAAATTCTTGAAATGATAAAAACTAGGAATGAAGAATAGGTTAGTGGATTCCAGGAGTGAAGGAGAGGGTCGTATGCAACTCTAGAAGGGCAACATGAGGGATCCTTGTAGTGATAGAAATGTTCTATAAGTCCTGCATGTATCAATGTCAGTATCCTGGTTGCAGTATTGTACTTTAGTTTTGCAAGATTCACCTTTGGAGGAAACTGGGTAAAGGGTACACAGGACTTCTCTGTATTATTTCTTACAACTGCATGTGAATCTACAATTATCTCAAAATTAACAGTTCAACTAAATAATAAATAAATGGATGATTGGTGAGCTGTGAGGCAACTTCAAGCAGCCTTAAAAGGTTAGGAGAGAAGAAATGGAAGTACATTTTTATAAAGTTTTTATGCTGTACATGAAGTAATATAATACTTAAAGGTAGAATGTGATATCCTAGAAAAACCATAAAATAAAAGTTATGGCTAAATAGCCAGAAAATGAGATAAAATGGAATCATTAAAATTCAATTGATTGAAAAAAAGGCAGGAGTGGGAGGAAGAGGAAAAAAAGAACAATGGGACAAATATAAAACAAACAGGAAGATGACAGATTTAAACCTAAATGATTAAATATTCCAATTATTAAAAGATAAGAGATCACAAGATTGATGATGATAATGGTAGAAAGGCAGGGATTACATCAACAGCAAAACCACGTTCTTCTTTCTGTCTCTGTAAGGTAGTTTTCCTTGAATTACCTACTTTGGCCATAATATTACCAATATTAGATAACATTAGATAGCATTAAATAACACCAAATTGCTAAAACCCCAAAGTTCTACATATCTTCAGGTTATGTGAAAATGCAATATACATGATGGGCATAAAATGAAAAAGAAACAAACAGGCAAGTTTTTTATGCATTATCTAGTGCCTTGACATAATGCTGTCTAGTCAGGAAAGGACACTTACTAGCCCGCTTTTGAGGCAGTGAGACTTAGTAGGAATCAAACTGAGGAGTCCTGGATCCTTCACTGACTAGCTGTGAGACGTTGGGCAATCACTTAACTTTTCTGAACTCCATTCATTCATCTGAAAAATAGGGTAAAAGTACACAATTGCTGTAAATACCATATACTGCTTCACTTAAAGCACATACAGTTGGGCCTAGGATTCACTCATTGCTTGGTTGATGTTATACTTCTTTCCCCTTCCTTACTTTTGGATCTGATCACCCTTCTGCTTGTCAATAAAGGAACAAATAATTAATGCATGAGCTTGTAACTATGACATTATTGTAACTAAGGGGAAAAGGCTGCAGTGCCAAGCTCCTGCAGGAGTTTGGTTTGCCTGACTTCACTGAAACTTGGTATCAAAAAACAATTTCAGAAGCTTTTTGCCAAAGTGAAAGCAAACCAAATCCATTTCTGAAAAGAAGTTAACTGTGGGAAACAGCAAGTGAGGAGAAGGTATGAGAATCAAGCTGCCTGTTTCCAAATGAATATGACACACTCTCTTTATCATTTTTTCTTTTTTTCTTTTTGGACTAATGGCTTGCTGCTTCTATGTGCCTAGGAAGAGCCTTGAGTAGTAGTCTCTACACAGAAAAACCAGGCACCAGACAGTTCCCCCTAACTTGAAGGATGTTGACCCCAGAATAACAATAATATTGGCCCCAAACCCACAGAGCTACCAAGGGAATCTGATGATCAGTTCTGATTCCAAAGTCCCTAGAAGGAAAAGAAAGAATCCCAACACCCATATTGTCATAAAAAGCCTTCTAAGACTATTGCCTCTAGGATATTACAATTGCCAGGTGCACAGGAGTCAGAAGTCCCAGGAAATTAGGAGAATCCACTGTAACTCATGTTTATAGTATCATCAAAAGACCCCACTACATTGGAAAATAGGGAAATTCTGGTGCTGTCCAAAGTGCTAGCTCTGCTTCATCAGTGTGTTTGTGGAGCTCTCCAAGGTTCTGGGTCTGAACTCAAATATCTTTGCTCTCCAACTGATGATGCACCCTGCACAGGATTTTAACTTTGATCTCGACATTTGTCTCATTCTATTCCTTGCTTTGAATTCAACTGCCAGAACCTGTCACATATCACCTAGTGCCCCAAATCCTGCTTGTTTCTATCACCCTACCTCAAAATCTAGAGAACTCCAAGGATGAGAATTTATTGTGGACCCAAATAGCCAATAGTGGGTCTTCTGGGATCCTAAAGAATTCTGTAATTGTAAGTTATTCAGCTTTAAAATATTAAAAGGACAGGGACTACATATTGTTCTTGCGGTGCTGGTAACAACCAATTACCCTAATGCAATTTAAACACAGTAAAAGTGTAATAAAATTGGAAACTTCATAGGCTCCAATGACTTTATTCATCCACCTTAAACTCTCTTCCTGAACAAGTTTATCTTGCATTCTGAGCCACAAAAACATTTTTCATCTGAACTGCACTTTACCAGCTAGTGCACACATTCATGTTTATTATGAATATTTTTTAATCATCATCTTGAAGACACAGAAGGTATTATTATAGACATTTTGTGGGTGAAGGAAAAACAAAGCTTCCAGGTTACAGACTTTGTAGAATATAGGGTGTAGTGGGGGGAGCAAGCTTTAAATAGTCATACCTCATTGAATAAATACATCATTATAAATTTTTATTAATGTGATAGAGATAAACAGCACCTGAGAAGCACAAGGTGCATTCTGAGCTCACACAGAACTATCCACTACAGCTGAAAACAGGGGTGTCCCCAAGTCTGCTATATTTTCCCATCAGTCTGATGGGTTTCATTGTTCTCTAACTGTAAGATAAGGATAAACATAGCATCACTCTCAAGTTATGAAAATTTAAATTCCTAGAACACAGCCAGTTGTCCACCAAAATTTTTTTCTATTTCCAAAGCTTTTACATGGCAGACATGGACTGTAGCAGAGGCTGCTAGATGCCTGCCCAAACACCCATTCTCCCCCTCCTCCTAACAAAATCTCGTTTACTTAAGGTAGCACACTGAACTCAGCTAAGACACCTCCCAGTGACTTTGGCAGCCTGGTGTGGTCACATGACCAAATGCTTGACAAAAGCATTTAACTGGAAGTATTCCATGGAATTTAAGAGTCTTCTTAAAAGCAAAGTGACATGCCTTTCTTCCCCTTCTTCCAACCTGCTGAGTGAACTAAGCACTTGATGGTTGGAGCCCTAGCAGTCATCTTGGACCATGAGGATACTGATGCCCACTGAGAAGAGCCAAGAGGCAATTTGGAAGGGAACTGGGTCTCCACTGTCATTGTACAACTGCCTTACCAGCTCTGGGCTGCCTATATCCAGACTTATTTTATAAGGGAAATAAATTTCTATCTTGTATTAGGGTCTATGGTTGGAGTCTTCTGTTATATACAGATTAACCTACTTAACTGTTAGGCTGAATAGCCAACCAAAGGGAGCAGAACCTAATACCTGGAACCTGTGAATATTAAATGGTAAATTTAAGGTAAGGCAAATCACAATCAGGTGTGATTATGTTAAGGGCCTTTAGATAAGATTATCCTGGATTATCTGGGTGGGTCCTAAATTTTCTCCTTTATCACAAGTACCTTTAGGAGAGAAGCAAATGGAGATTACAAATATAGAGAAGGTGCCGTGAAGACAAAAGGAGAGATTGAAGCAATGTGGTTACAAGCTATGGAATGCTGGCAGCCATCAGAACCTGGCATGGATTCTGCTGTAGAGCCTCCAGAGAGAGGATGGTTCTGCTGTCCCTTGATTTCAGCCCAGGAATCCTTATTTCAGACTTCTGGCCTTCAGAATTAAGAGAATAAATTTCTCTGGCTTTACACCACTTAATTTGTGGTAATTTGTCACGGAGCCATAGGTAACCTTAGCTGATTAAAGGACAGTTACTCAGTTGGAGCAGCCTTTCTGACAGTGGCACTGGAGTCAGAGAACATGGGTGCTATTTGCTCGATAAAGAAGTCCAGAAAAATGAAAATGATTAAACATCACTCAGCTCTCCCCATATCTCAAAGCTGAAAAACCTCAGGGAAGCCAGCTCTGTTTCAGGTATATGATAGAAAATGCCATTTTCAAATGGTATTGAGATGTATAGATGTTTGTTAAACTCCCAATGCCACACCACTATGGGTGGGGGACCTAAGAACCAGGTCCTCTGCCCCCCAGGATATGCTCCCTCCCTCACAGCAGCCACATTAAGAGTCTGTACTAGACCCAACTTACTGTTTTAACTCAGCCTGTTTCCCTCACTGTATCATTATAGGCAAATTATCACTGCCTTTATCCAGAACATATAAACTTATACAATAAAAAGACAACTCAAATAAAAAATGGACAAAGGATCTGAAGAGACATTTCTGCAGAAAAGATACATGGTGGCCAATAGGTGGCCAACATGAAAAAATGCTCAATATTATTAATTCTCAGGGAAATGCACATCAAAACCACAAGTTAGATACCACTTCACACCTATGTTGGCAATAATAATAATACCAGAAAATAACAAATAATGACAAGGATATGGAGAAACTGGAGCCCTAATATATTGCTGCTTGTGGTAATGTAAAATGAAACAGTTGCTCTGAAAACTAGTTTGGCAGTTCTTTTAGAAGCTAAACCATATGACACTGAATCCCACTCCTAGGTATCTACCCAAGAGAAACAAAAACATACATCCACACAAAACCTTAAACGCAAAATGTTCATAGTACCATTATTCCTAACAGCCAAAAAGGAGAAATAACTCAAGTGCCCAATAAAATGTGGTATATCCACAAAATGGAATAATTATATAGCAATAAAAAGGAATGAAATACTGGTACATGCCGCAATGTGGATAAACCTTGACAAACATTGTGCTAATTGAAAGAAGCCAGACACAAATGGCCACATAGTGTCTAATTCCATAACAGGCAAATCTATAGACAAAAAGTAGACCAGTGGTTGCTTAGGGTTGAGGGGTGGTTGGTAGAGGAAGGAGGGTAGAGACTGACTGCTAATAAGTATATGGTTTCTTTTAGGAGGGACAAAATACTCTATAATTAGCTTTTGGTGATGGTTGCACACCCTGTGAATATACTAAAAAATACTGAATTGTATACTTTTATACGAGTGAGTTATATAGTATATGAAATATGTATCAATAAAGCTATTTGTAAAAAAGTAAAAAAAAAATTATCACTGCCTATTCCCCATTCACCTCCCTTTCCCTGTAGTCAGACAGTCTGTCTCCCACTGTGTTGACTTGACCCTAATATTCCCTGCCACCTGTAAGGAGCAAAACCCCTCTTTTATTACTGAAATGAGTTGTCACAGACCTTGCCTCCAACTTCTATAGGGCATCACTGGAATGGCACATGGGCTCTGAAGCCAGCCTGCCTGCATTTGAATCCTACTCTATTTCCTCTGTCTTTGAGTGACCTAATGAATGTTTCCTCAACTATAACACGCAGCCAATTAGTGCACATACTTCATACAGTTGTGTTGTGTGCAGTAACTAGGCAAATGCCTGGTACTGGTGAGCACCTACTAAACAGCGGCTGTAGCTAACGCCGCATGTGAAATTGCTCTAACCATTTTTTTTCCGAGTGACTTACAGATTTTGTCCTCAAAATGATCCCTCTAGATGTAACCCAATGCCTACAAAGAGTAAACAACAAATTGTGGTATACTCATGTAATGGAATACCATGCAGCAGTGAGAGTCAATCTATACTGATGACTCCCATTTACACAAAAAATTTTGGTGACTGTAGTCAGAATAGTGATTACCATGAGAGAAAGTTATGACTGGAGCAGGGTTCAGGGAGACACAGGGTGCTGGGATGTACTTTTTCCTGATCTTGGTGATTATAAGGCTATTTTCTTTATAAGAATTCAAGCTGTACAACTATGACGTGTGCTTTTTTTTTCTGTGTATATTATACTTCAATAGTTTAAAAGTTTACATTGGTCAGTCCAAGCACTAGATAAAACTGCTCCTCCAACTGTTGGCAAGTAAGGAAGAGATGGTGAAGCCATCCAGAAGCTAGACTTCAGGGAGCAGGTAAAGTTCAGAGTCAGGTAGGGACTGCTACCCTGGTTGGCAGCAGAAGGACACATGGGAGAAAAGAGGGTGCAGATTACATTCATCATCCAAAAAAAAAAGGGCCAGCTTTTCAAGACATCTAAGCACTACCTCTTATGAGAACCAGAGTACTTCTTTGGCTCACTAACTAGATCAAGGGGCAGGGTGGACAGGCTCTTCTAGACAAACTGGTAAATGCCCAACTGTAAAAGTTATAGTAGTCTGGCATTTACCTGTTTCACGCCTAGAACAGCAGTCATCCCAAATAAAAACTGAGCAAACAAAATGAGTTTTAAGAATGATGGCTTTTGGTTTTATAGTTGTTTCTTGAGAATGGATACGATGCAGACACAGTTTTATAGTAACACTGAAACTTTTCTCACAGAGTTTAAGTTGTCAGAACTTCCATCCATTGGTGGTGTGCAGATGCAGCTTGAGCTACAATGGGCTCCCCAATTTCGTCACAATCACAGGGACTGCTAGGACTACAGCTAAAGATTTTCCCACACATCATATCCACAAAACATTTCTCCTCCATCACGTTTGTTTTGCCTAGAGACTTTTAAAATAATTGTTACATTGATAAGGCTCTGTTCTAAGAAAACAACTTAAACTTGCTTTAGTGCAACAAAAGTGGAGTTTATTGGTTACTGGAATTCAAAAACCCAGATGTATTTCTACCTTAACATATGGTTTCATGAAGATGTTCAGAGCATCTTCAAGGTTGCAGACTTCAAGGCTGCTCTCCAAGTCTGTTTTCTCTTTTGCTGTGTTGACTTTATCCTCAGCTTCCCTAAGAATCTAGGAAATCCTCTCAGCTTTAAGACTACATAAAAAGGAAGAGTATTTCTCCGTTAACTTTGGCCAAGTCCTGGAACTCTGACCGGACCATCCTGGGTAACCCGACTCTGAGCCATCAACTATGGCTTAGTGGAAGGAATCTGCATCTCAGCCAGGCCAATGTCACACATTCCACTCCTGAATGGAAGATGGAATCCAAAAGGATATTTCAGGTACTACCAGTAAAAAGGGGTAAAAAATTCTGGAAGGCCAAAATGACAAATATCCAGCACAGGGTTCTCTCCAGAGTGGGCATGCTCATGATGACCAAGCTGAGAAGAAGTCCTAAAGGTTTTTTCACACTTGAAACATTTATAGGATTTCTCGCCAGTATGGAGTCTTTGATGCTGAAGAAGGGTTCTTTTGCTAGTGAAGACTTTCCCACACTCATCGCATACATAGGAAGACTCCTGAATATGAATCCTTAGATGCTTTTTAAATTGTTCCTGAGCACTAAAGGCTTTCCTACAATCTACAGAGTCAAAGGGTTTCTCCTCACTGTGGACTCTCTGGTGTTGAGTTAGTTCTGCATGAAAATTGAAGGCTTGTCCACATATTTTACAAGAATAAGGCTTTTCCCCTGTATGAATACGCTGATGTTGGCTAAGATGGGAAGTCCTTCTGAAGCTTTCGCCACACTCATTACAATCATAGGGTTTCTCACCAGTGTGGATTTTCTTATGTCGAAGTAGTGGGGAATTACCAACAAAAGCCTTTCCACACTCATTACACTCATAAGGTTTCTCCCCAGTGTGGATTCTCTGATGTATAAGAAACTCAGAACTGCTGGTGAAACTATTTCCACACTCGCTGCAGAGATAGGGTCTATATCCACTGTGGATTCTCTGATGCCTGATCAGATTTGCATTATCATTAAAGGCTCTCCCACACTCCTCACACTGATAGGGTTTCTCTCCAGTGTGGATTCTCTGATGCCGAATTAATGAAGAATTGCCATTAAAGGCTTTTCCACATTCTCTACACTCAAAGGGTTTCTCCCCAGTGTGGATTCTCTGATGTATAAGAAACTCAGAACTGCTGGTGAAACTATTTCCACATTCCTTGCAGAGATAGGGTCTATACCCACTGTGGATTCTCTGATGCCGAGTTAATGAAGAATTGCCATTAAAGGCTTTTCCACATTCTCTACACTGGAAGGGTTTCTCTCCAGTGTGGATTCTCCGGTGTCTAACATAGTAGGAAAAATAGCTGAAGCATTTCCCACACTCCTCACACCTAATGGGTTTTCTATCATATTGGATTCTTGGGATCTTTCCTCTAATATTTTTCACTGTGGGGATTTCCTGGCGCTTCTCCAGTTTACATGTTTCCAGGAAGTTCGTTCTCTGAATAAGCTTCTGCATACCATGTGACAACATCACATTTCTTTCTTCAGAAATTCCCTGTGTTGATGTGGACTCATTGGCAATGCTGATCTCAGCACCTGACGTAGCAAACAGAAAACACAAATGCCACCTGAGAATTATACTAGAAACAAAAAAGTATCAAAAATTATAGGGCTTTTAGAGATTACTATTCTGACCTCCACGTCAGCCTGCTAGCAAGACAAGGCTGTTCAAGTGAAAGTGCCAAGTATCACATAAGCAGAGAACAGTTGAGGTGGAACAGGGTATTGGTGTACACACCATGCATCACACTGCTCCCTAAGCTTTTCCAGACACTATTTGAGTAACTTCTCCCTGGTATGTTCTCAAGTATCCTTTGACCTTACGGTATTTATAGGCCTATAAAATACCAAAGAAGGCACAGGCTCTAAGAGCTAGTGGTGAAATTGGGGCCGGTAAGACTGAGAAAGAATGCAAAGGAATTCAAATGAATGAACTGCTGTTTCTTTAAAAATTCATATCCTCAAGATATACCAAAAGACTGGGACACAAGCATTAAGGGCACTTGACTGTGACAAGACAGAAATGAAGAGACTAGAAAACCACAGAAGTGCTTAGAAGGCATCACCTTCAGGGGTTCTTAACTGCAGGTCCACAACGATGACAGAACCTCCTACAACGTTAGCAATTGCTGTCTAATCACCAGCTTCTCAAGAATGTCTGAACCTCAAATATGCAGAAGCTACTGTTCTAGACTCTCTGCCTATCTGGAAAGGAAAGAACACAGCTCACTCAGATACACCAAGAATGCAGAGCATGCCTTTTCATAACAGCAAAAAGGAGACAAACAGCCACCTGTAAAATGGCATTGTGTTCCTAAAGAGTGGATAACACTTTACCTAAGTTAAAGTCGATCTATTTTATACAAAATATTGGACTAATTTGTTTTAGCATTAATTTGGGCTATCTGGGACTCATCTGCTGGTTAATCAAGCTCATTCTTCAAGTGTGCTCTATCAGCTGTAGATTCCCTACACCTTCAGCCTCCTTCTTGAGTTTCTCAAATCCTCTTGGGCTTAACCATCAACACTTCACATCCAACTTTTTCTTTATAGTTGTGTTTTTCAAACTGCTGTGATACTCACATAGTGTATAACTATCAGTTTTTAAAATGACACTAGTCTCTACTAGATGCCCAACATTGCAATACCCAGGGTAAATTTTGTTTCCTGTTACTCCAGTTTCAGCAAGCATATAAATATACAGGGTTTTGATGCAAAATGTAATACCTACTCAGGCTCATAATAAAAAAGTTTGAGAATCATTTGCTACTGTTTACTATATTTTCTTCCACTTACGAGCTTATCAAAATAAGAAGCTAAAGTGTTGACTCACCTTTTTCATCCCCCATTTATTCCCTCTCAGCAAACCATCTACCTGGAAATTTCTACCCTGGGCTTCACTTCATTGTTCCCTTCTGGTGACCCTCCTCTGTCTACTCTCTTTTCCCTCTCTCACTAAAATTAAATATCCCTTAATATTTAAGATTCAGCCTTGACTTTTTTCTCTCTGGGGGTCATTTCAACTAAGACTCTGGTACACTTTCATTTGTACTTGTAGACTAGACATCTACCTCAGACTGCACACCTGCCTACTCAATGGCCTATTCTAACCATCCACTTACATATTCTAAAGAAACCTCAGACTCAGTGCTCAGATCTGATTCCATATGACTTTAAAAAGCTCCTACTATGTTGTGATTTCACACTGTTGTCTGACTCAATTCTCTCCTTTTATGGTGTTCTGGTTGATTCTAGCTCCACATACTCATTTCTCTTCCATTTTTGCATTACCACTATCCCCTCCCTACCCAATTCACAGACTCAAAAGCTCATGCATGATACATGATAGTTTAACAGGATTTTATGCCTTCAAGAATACTTGCAGGTGGGCTCCAGAAATATCCATTTTTAAATAAGTTCCCCAGGTGATTATTCTGCACACTTAACTGCAAAGTTCTTCACAGTGATTCACTGGATCCTCTATTCCCTTCCTCAGGCCAGATAATCTACCATTTTTCTCCACACAAAACCCACTGTAAGCGGTCACATTTGGAACATATGGCCTGCCACTGAAGGAGCGTTACTTGGGCTTCTGAAAGGGAGTTCCTCCAACCCTTTGTTCTGCTATGCTCCTACAGCCACCATCTATTTACCAACAACAACACTTAGTATTTTTTCTTTTTAGCTCTTTCAATCTGGCTCCATAACTTGTATCCTCCAGAACCTCTTAAACAAAGCTTGGCACACAGCAAGTGCTGAAAACTGTTCCTGAATAAATCCAACCCAACCAAGGACGAGGGGCCACCTGTCTAAGGCACTCAGGCAATGCTGAAACCCATTCGAGAATTGCATACGAGATATATTAAATATGATACACAGAAATATGTTATCTTAATTAGAGTAGAAATCTTTCATTTTAAAACACACTGCTCTGTAAAGCTCTATGGTTGCCAGTTCTAAACCCGCCTCACTTACCTTTACAGACATCTTTGGTTCTCTCTGCAAGTGGAAAGTCCTGTGCCTCCAGGCCCCAAGGCAAATCCCCTCCCTTCAGATGTGAGATCAGGGCAGGTTTGGGAACTTGATATCCTGAAAAGGGAAGAAAATGGGACCCTCTGCCTTGTGTCTTCTGTGTCCCAGGAGCCTTAGCAGAACTGAATCTACAGAAGAGGGCTCTGTACTGGGGAAAGCCAAGGAGATTTTGATCAAGAAGAACATGACCATTTGTGACCTCTTCCTACTTAAGAGTAAGTAAGTGGAATCCTGTAAGACACGTGCAAACACAGGGAAGGGGTCACACCCTTTCCTAGACAATGCCGGGGGTAGGGGGAAGATTAGCAACAAGCTGAAATTTAGCTCTGACAACAGAAACTACTTGTTCATTACTGTACAGAGCCCCTTGGAGGATGGGACATACTTTTCTCAGGGGACAGAAATTCTGTACAATGGGAAGAAACTGACCCAAGACTTCTCCCTACCCAGGAACCTCTGCAGTCAGTCATTTAGCCTGTAAGTGAGCCATGCAATGGAGTATGTCACCACATCCCCAGCCATAAAGAGAAAAGGAAAGAGGTAAACAGGAAAGCGTAGATCTGAGTCCCAAAAGGAAAGTGGTCTTACCCAGGGATGTCAAGTTTCCATAATTCTCCAGCATCACGCATCTGTAAAGGGTCCTCTGTGCAGGTGAAAGGCAAGCCCATTCTCTCCGGGTGAAGTACACAGCCACATCCTCAAAGGTCACCACCTCCTAAAACAAAGGGTTCCTGCTATCCCAGAGCCAAACTTCTGGCTCAGGGCAACAGTGTGGGGCACAGGAACAATATGAGAAAGGGGTCGTATTACAGATGGCTAATGTGACAAGGTGACAAGAGATGGATGTCAGAACCATTAAATGACTATTCCTACAAACAAAAATCTGGAACTTCTCTCACTACCGAAAGAGCTTCTATTAGTACATAAAACTTACTGTTACAAAACACAATAAAAAATATTTCAAAAACCCTGCAAAGTTTCCCACTAATTAACCTCCCTAGAGCAAAATCTCTGATGTTATATATATGTTCAGTCTTTTACTGTTATAAGTACAAGTGGACAAGTTGCTTCCATCTGTCCAGATGCCCACTCAGGTGGCATTTCAGGACCTGTGAAATGTCCTTCACTGCCCCAGTTAGTCCATCTGTTCCCCACATGTGCTCACTCAGCCCCAAACCTCAAGCCCACATAACAGAACAGTCACGGTTTTCCCTGATGAGCCCGCTCGTCCTGCCCCATCTGTGCGCAAAGGGGCTGTGCCTCCTGTGCTCCAGAACGCCTCGCAGAGGGAGCTCAGTGCCTCCAGGGAAGTCTACACTTCCTGCTTCCTGATGGGTCTTCCAGGAGAACTGCTTCTGCCATCAAATTGCCACTGGGGAGCACTTTTAGCTGCTCTCCTTTATACCTCCAAGACAATCAGTAACAGCATCTGCCAACCAAACCTCATGCTTTTTCAGTAGCTACCTTTTCCCCTCCCTAATGGCTCCAACTTACTTTCCCAGAAAGCTTCGGCCTCTGATTAGGCCCTCTATTCACTCCTCAGACTTTGGTGTCAGACTTGGCTGCCTCAACATGCCGTAACTGTTACCCCACCCCACCTCGCATCACCTCGATGGGTTCTGCAAGTCTCCTTCCACGAGCCCTGGCACTGCCGACCCAACCCGTCTGATCCACCAGCCAACACCAAACTCATCTTCTTGCCAACATGATCCCTTTCTAATTCATAGTAACAAACTGGCACAGTGAGTGAAAACTTTGTTTCCCTATCACAGTGAACAGTATCAGTTTCAGCTTAGTCATCTATACTAGAAACTTGAGATTCATCTTAGACTAACTCACCCCAGTACTACTCATTTCTGATACACATGCAGTTGGTTATCAAATCCTGCCAATTTTACTGCCTAAATATTTATGGAATCTGACTTTTCCTCACCAATCAGTATGCTAATTCAACAGCTGGGGACACTTAGCTCCAATTCCAGGCTGTCCTGCACTGAATCTATCCTCTGCCAGCACATACAATGTGTCTTTAAAATGACAACCAACCTAGTCAACTGAGTAACTTAACGAGTTACCACTAACTCCAACAGTGGGTCTCAGAGTGCAGTCCCCAGAGCAGCTGTGTGCCCCTGAGAATGCTTTGGAAAGGCAGACTGGTAGGCCCCACCCAAGAGCAATTTATGCATTAATGAGCCCTCCAGGTGATTCTGATGCACACTGAAGGCTGAGAACCCAGGACTAGAGGATAAAATCTGAGCTCAGGAACTACTTGCATCAGGTGACAAGTAGATGCACAGGGGAAGGCACAAGACTATACACAGAGAAACTGGCTAGGAAGCTGTTAACAAAATCCCAGGGAATGAATGACAAACCCTAAATGAGGGTAATATATATATGGGACAAATGGAAGAGAAAGCAGGCAGAAGGAGTGTGACTTGATGCCTCTCTGCAAGTGGCATCAAGGGAGAACAGAGTCAATAATTACTCAGCAATCTAGAAAATGAGTGGTCAGAACTGTGACAAAGTGACACCAGTGACCCACCAGTACTGAGAGATCAGAAGAGGGTGGGAGCTACAAGGAAGAAAATGCATCGCTGAAATAGTTGGTAGAGGAACCTGCCATGTCAGAAATCCAGGATTGGGACTTGGGATAGATATGGTTCATGGGTGGTAAGTTACTGGATAAGTCAGTCCCAGGAAGAAGGAAACAGTAAAGCAACAACCAGCAACTCGTCAGTCTCAAAAAGTGAAACACAACTCAAGTAATCCATTTCCCTGTCCTGCAAATGTAAGGTACTTAATGTCATTTAACAAATGAAGTCAGTCAAGATGTACAGAGCTTAAGTGACTAGCGCAAGGCCAGAGGCCTACTGGGATTCCCTAACTTCAAGTGTCCTATACTAGTGCATACTGTTCCTATCACAAATGCTGCCTCACCTTAGCCAGCAGCATTGCCCTCAAGGATGTATTTTCCCTAATTGTGAACTCCAAACTTCTTTCTTTAGGAGGATAAATGATATTAGTCCCCTTTTTCTCACCTTCCTCCTGCAGTCCCTCTGCCCCCACTCTCCAAGAACCTTGACGATCTCCATCACTCCCACCGGATACTGGATACCTGCACCACCAGCCTGGGCCCTGCATTCTCACGGATCCCTCTCTGGGGGAAGCTACTGAACCCAGGGACCCTCCAGCTCAGCCGAGCGCCTGAGAGAGCCAGAGGCTGTACTTCTGCTTCCAGGACACTCTCTCCAGCCGTTGCTCACCAGGCTTCTGGCTGCCCACCCCCTCACCATCAGCTCTCTCTCCCCCGGCGTCCAGTCCCACTGGGGGATAAGCAGGGGCCTTCCTGCTGCTTTGGCTCTAAGACTTTTGCCAGAATCATCCCTCTCACCCCCCATTTCCTTCAAATCAGATCTCTCGAGGGCTGACCTGAGGGACCCACAGCTCACCGGGTGCCAGGTTTTCAGGGGCACAGCTGCCATCACCTGGGTTCTCTCTCAGGAAGGGCAGGGGCTGAGGAAGAAGTAAAGAGAACCAAGAGTGAGACCAGCCCAGTCAAAAGGTCTCCTTTAAACTGACAAACCTGCCAACAACAGCAATCATTTCCTGAATGCCCACTGGGTAAGCTGTGTATAAATATTTTGTTGAAACCTAAGGAAAAAGATTTTCAGAGGGTAAGTAACTTGCCCTTGGGCACCAGAGGCTGTACTCACCAACATCAAGCAATGCCGTCCTAGGTGAGACATGTGTACGAGGGGAACATGAATACACAAAGAGCAAAACAAGCAAAAGACAACAAAAAACCTGAAGCAAAAATATAAGAAAAGGAAACCTTGGCTTTTATTTTTTAAAATAAAATTTTGCTCAGAAACTTAAAAAAGTTAAATAGAAATATGCTTTTGGATGAAAAATACACATCCCCCCATTTAGTTTCCACAATGAACCTTTTCATTTCTCCTCTGAAACTTTTCTTTTTCCCAAATGAGAAAACAAGGCTGTAAGAGTAATTTCTCTACCAAAGTCACTCGACTGATGGATGGATGACCTTGAATCCCAAACCAGATCTGCCAGATTCCAAAGCTAGGCTTTTAGTACCTACGTAAAATTGCTTCCACTCAAAATCCCAACAGGATTTGTTTTATAACCTGATAAAATGATTCTAAGGTTAACACGAAGAACAGACGAGAGCAGCCAAGAAAATTCAGATTTTCAGTAATTCTTCCTTTTCTTTGACCTTGGGGCAGGCATCTTTTTTGTTTAACACCCCACTCTGTGGCCCACTGATAACCAAAACTGATTAGCAAAAGACCCTCAAAGGCTACCTCAACATACCAAAATGTCTGGGTATTACTTTAATTGTATCATTTCCTACAGACACTGTATTCTTGTGGAACAGTCATCCTCCCCCAAAAAAACACCATCTTTATTATATGCTGTTATTTACCCTTGGCCTCATCTTGTGCCACGCTTCTTGGTTTAGCTACTCCTGCCTTCATTCAGCACTCACCAACATCTATATGAACATCTGTCCATATGAACCACTGTTCTGCAGCCTTATAGCCTTTGTAACTGATACTTTGCCTGCAATAATCTCTAGTAGCCTGACCTTTCCTCACCTATCTAATGACAGCTCATCCTTCAGGTCTGCCCTACAGACCAGGTCAGGTCCCCATGTTATATACTCCACAAGCACTGTATTCACTTTCCTGTATGCCACACCCCCAGTTTACGATTATACACTGATTTGTGCTTTCTTCCTTCAATTTATCGCGTATTAATTTGACTTCAGGCCAACTGTAAGATACAGTGGAGAGGGAAAAAAAGGTGTGACCCCTTCTATTCTGGAGCTCAGTCTAAAGTAAAACGCACACATTAATCAATGATTCTTGTAAATAACTTTAAGACTATTGTGATTAGTGCCAGCGTGAATCTATCGGAGATGGAAAGACTTAAGAAGAATTAACTAGGTTAAAAGGAAAATCTTTACAGAAGTAACAGCAAGTGCAAAAGCATGTTCTATTAGTGTGATAGAGCCAAGAGGAGCGTGCTGCAAAGGGAGTTGTTGCAAGAGACCAAGCCACGCAGGGCCTTGTGCATTTTAAGAACTTGGTCTCTGAACTAAAAGCAACAGGCCGCAGCTACCTGGTTATCAGCAGATGGAGAGAAATGGTCAGATTTGATAATGTGTGATTTTCCCATTAAACTGAAAGCTCCCCGAGGTTGGGGCCCACTCCCGTCGCATTCCCAGCTGCATCCCGGGAACCCAGTACAGCATCTGGCATTTGGCTTTTCAGTAAGTAGATGCTGGCCCCATGAACGGAGAGGCTGGTGGCTCTGTCGGAAACGTAGGGATCTCCTTTCCATCCACAGCCTCTACGTCCCAAAGTGGCCGCCGCGGACCGAGGCGAGGGAGGGCGAGACTGGCTCGCTGACTGCCTTCGACTCGTTCCACCGCGACGTCAGGGTCAAAGGCGACAGCCTTCTCTAGGGGCGAAGGGCGCGCTATTAGAATATACTCCCGGGTGCCAATCCCCAGCACTCACCTCGGGAAAGGCGCAATGCGCGTCGTGCCCGGAAGTGCGTCACTGCGTTGGCCGCGTTGCCCAAGCCTCACGAGCTTCCTCTCTAGGATGCCAGAGCGAGCCTCTCAGTGGTGCTCTGGCTTCGCTCCCCAGTCGGGGCTTTTCAACCTGGGGTCTTCAGAGACCTTGAACAGGAGAGAAGGCGTATTGCGGTTTAGCCAATCTTTAACCGAAGTTTGGCTTTTCTTTCGATTACGTGTTGACAACGAACCACTTAGTGTTGTTGTGCCCAAGTCGCGAGACCCCGAAAGACCATCAAGGAGCCGATTCCGATGCAAACACCCAAGGGTCGTTTATTTCAAGCTTGAGCTCGGACCCACAACCTTCACCGCCGCAGCGTGTCAGGAATGTGAGCCCCGAGCCCAGGGTAGGCAGGGTTTTTATGCATTAAAAGGTTCAGGAAGAGGGGAACTCTAACTTGGCATGCTGATTGGATGATTTAAAGTAAGTGTGTCTTGTATATTCTTTATTGGTTGAGTCCAGCTGGCGCCAAGCTGCCAGCTGACGTAACATGTAAGGTATGTTATCTTTAAGGAGCAGGAGCGTTGCTACGGGAACTATCTACGGTGAGGGTTCACTAGAACAATGGGTGGTTTTTCCAGTAACTGGAACAAAGTTTTCTTAGAACTAGGTCGGGGGTGAGGCCTCCTTCCTAAGATGGCTTTTTCTCTCAAATGGAGTCTCTCTTGCTCTCACACAAACACACAAGGGTCGTTTATTTCAAGCTCGAGCTTGCGCTCACACTCATCACCGACGCAGCGGTTCCAAAGTGAGAGCCCCAAGCCCAGGGTAGGCAAGGTTTTTATGCATTACAAGGTTCAGGAAGAGGGGAACTCTAACTTCGCATATGCTGATTGGATGATTTACAGTTAAGTATGTCTTGTATATTCTTTATTGGTTGAGTCTGGCTGGCGCCAAGCTGCCAGCTGACGTAGCATGTAAGGTATGTTATCTTTAAGGAGCAGGAGCGTAGAACTAGGTCGGGGTTGAGGCTTCTTTCTTATGGCCCCCCTTTAAAAATGGAGTCTCTCTTGCTCTCACAGTGTCAGCAGCACCTGTGACTTTGTCACCAATAAAAATCACAGATCTTTTCATAACACATTATAATTGATGAAAAAACTCAAAATACAAAGTATTATTATTTCTAATTTAAAATTATCCTTGTTGTTAGGCTCACTGTATGTACACACACATGCTTTATTAAAATATAGTTCATATCCCTTACAACTCACCCATTTAAACTGCACAATTAAGCAGTTTTGGAATAGTCAAAGAATTATGAAGTCATCACCACAAAATCAATTTTACATTTTCATCAACTCAAAAAGAAACCCAGTAACCATCGGCAGTCACTCCCCATTTTCCCTGTGTTGGGCAGAATAACAAAGTTAGGAATAACAAGGGGCATATATTGAAAATATTTTTTAATAGGAAAAATGACCTGGGTACAATGTGAGGCTAAT
The DNA here is from genome assembly GCA_032199065.1 of Smutsia gigantea. Taxonomy (NCBI): domain Eukaryota; kingdom Metazoa; phylum Chordata; class Mammalia; order Pholidota; family Manidae; genus Smutsia; species Smutsia gigantea. The sequence continues at coordinate 38,253 of JAVSCE010002938.1, forward strand.
AATTTGTAAGTGTTGGTAGGAAATTATAAATTACTAACATGGGTTCAAGAAGAAATGTAACTGACCAATGCCATGAAGGAATGAATGAAGCAGTCAAACTTCCGCTCTCCTCTACACTACCTCACAAAAAGCAGCTGGCCCAGGCAGCTTGACTGGTGAGCCTTCTTCAAATTTCCAACGAACAGATGACTTTAAGGCTTTTGGAACTGTTCCAGAGCACAGAGAAAAAAACAGCCTTCTATTTTTAGCAGTCAGGTGTAACTCAATTCCCAAATCTTGACAAAGATGGAAAAAAGTTACAGGGCAATCATACTTATAAATATATATGACAATATCCTAAATATGTTAACAAATACTATCAAGCAGGTTTTAAAGAAATTTATGATACCATATCTAAGATTATGAGAACATAAATATGACTCAATATTAGGAAAAACATTAATTATACAAATAGGTTAAAAAAGAAACATCTTGAAAGATGTATGATATAAAATTCAGCATACATTTCTACTAGAAACTGAGCAGGAAATAAACACTTAAAGGCTTTCTATTTATTACAGTCATCTTCACCACAGAATATTCATTCATAGAGATTTACTTTTATAATAACTTGAAATTTTCATTACAAGTGCTTAAATTGCTGTAATTCCCACCCATTTGGGATACCTGAATGCTGAGCTGCTTAACGGAGGCTAATGGATTTCCCACATTCACCACACTCAAGTGTTTGCCCCTGTGTGAACCATCAGAATCGGAGCTATATCATTACCAACACATCACACATATGAAAGGTTTCTTCATAGTATGAACTCAGTGATGCCAAATCAAGTTTATGTTAACTCTGAATGCTTTGAAACATATAAGACATTGAAGTAGCTCATTACCCATAAGGAAAGAAAATCCAACTCAAAACTCTTTAAGTGAAAAAAAAAAGGATTCATTGATATGTCACTGAAAAGCCCAGAGGTAGATTTATTTCTCCCAATTTCTCAGTCTGTCATCTGCAGGGTTGGCTTTCTTCTGAGTGAGCCTTCATGATGTATCAAGGCTAACACTAAAGTTCAGCAGAGAAGAATGTCACTTCTTGGTAGGTTTTGCACAGTGAAAGCATACATTCTGATTTGATGAACTTGGGTCAGCTGAACCCATCATTGTGGGTTGGTGGAATGAACAGCATAGGTAGACCAAACTAAGCCGTAAGTTCCACCCCTGCAGTGAGGAATAAAGGTCCACATAAACCACATGAACTGCTGAGCAGGGGCAGAGTGACATTCCAAAAAAAGGCATAAGGCAATAATTACCATGAAAGGGGGTAAAAAAAATGCTGCAAGGCCAAAAGAACCAAGGTCCAGCACAGGATTCTCTCTAGGGTGGGCATACTCATGATGATATAGCTGGGAGGAAGTCCTAAAGGTTTTCCTACACATGATAAACACTCATAAGATTTCTCCCCACTGTGGATTCTTTGATGTTGACTTTGTGCTGACTTAACAGTGAAAACTTTTCCACACTTACTACACACATAAGGTTTCTCCCCAGTGTGGATTCCCTGGTGTCTAACCACTCAGAACTAGTGGGGACGCCATTCCCACACTCCTTGCAGAGATAGAGTCTGTCCCCGCTGTGGATTCTCTGATGCCTGATATGATTTGCATTATTATTAAAGGCTCTCCCACACTCCTCACATGGACGGGTTTCTCCCCAGTTGTGGATTCTCTGGTGTGTAACACAGCAAGAAAAAAAGCTGAAGCATCGCCTACATTCCTCGCATCTGAAGGGTTTCCTTGCACAGTGGGCCCTCTCATCCGTTCGTTTAATATTTTTCACTGTGGCATTTCCTGGTGCTTTTCCACTTCATGTCTATCTGGGAAGTCAGTTTCCTGAGAAACACTCTTTGGCAGCCCACATATCATCGCATCTTTCTTCAGAAATGCCCCATCTTGACGTGGACTCTGGCAATGTTCGTCTCAGCATCTGACATAAGAAACAAAAGACACGTGCCACTTGAGAATTACGCTAGAAACAACAGAGCACTGAAATTGTAGGACTTTTAGAGATTACTATTCCAGCCTCCATGTAGCCTGCTAGAAATACAAAGCTATTGAAATGGAAGAGCCAAATATGACAGAGGCAGAAAATAGTAGCTGTGTGACAGGAAATGAGATTTCGAACTCATTTCTATACCTTCTCTCACAAAGATTGCTTCCTAAACTTTTCCAGACCTATGTATTCCCAATAAGTTGTGCCTTGATAGCACTTAAATGCTTAAAAATGCTCCTGGAGGAAGAGGCACAGGATTTAAGAGGAAGAGCAACCCTTAATGGGTTTCAAGAGTTCAAGGTATGCCCTATAACTATCACAAATCGTTGAGTCTATCTGCGGTAGTCAGACTCAAGAGGATCTGCTCGACTCCTTAGAAAGGGGAAGGCATAGTTTGCTGGACACCCAAGACACTGCACTGTACCCGTTTCCATATGAGGATGATGAAAACCCAGGGTGAGACTGCCAAAACAGACTCAGTGGCATTTGTATTTCCAAAGACTGGATGACACTTAACTAGTTTGTTTAAATCATTTTTTAAAAACTGAGTTTATTTTATATTCAAGTGTTGATCTTTAACGATTTGTGGTCTTGTTAATTAAACATTTATATGCTAAAACCTGGTATCAGCACTTTTATGCCTTTTGCAAAGGAAAACTATGTGCTGATTGCCTGTTTATTTTTCCTTTTCTTTACAAATTAGCTGCCGTTGATCTTAAACCACATGAAGCTCCATGAGAGCAGGGACCTTGTTTTCTTTCCTTCTGTATCCTGGGAGCCTTGAATAATTCCTGGCACATAGCAGATACTAAACAAATATGATAAACACATGAATAACATTTGGTTATTCTGTACAAATAGGCATACAACTTACCTACTGCAATCATAAAATTACTTTGGCACAAAAATAACTGGATCCATGTTATAACATCATGGCTGATAAGTTCTATTTTAATATAGGGTGGGGTTATCTATCAAGTTCTCCACGTGTGTGAATTAGAGGAGTGGGCTTATTCAGAAGGGAAGGGTTGGGAAACAGAAGCAGCGACAGCTGAAATTTTCCCGCCTCCCCTCTACCACTGAAATTTTGAGTAAACAGAGTAAATAATCTGAAACAGTGACCAGAACAATGGGGAGGTTGATTTTCATATACGTCTTCCCTTGCTGTTTGGCAAGAAGCAAATATCACAAAATATGGAAGACAGTAACAGGTGACAAAGAAATTCCCTCTGTCCCTTTTGCCCTACAACCCCATCCTTTGGATTAATCAGGTGTCCCCCAGCAGTTCTTCCCAATACTTGCTGCTCCCTTAGCCCCCTGTCGCCCCTCACTTCCTCCCTAGTCAGTCCCCACCTTTCTGTGAAAACCAAGGCTTCCCAGAAGGTGCTCCTAACCTCCCTGCTGTACACCCCGACACAGGCACGCCCCACGGCCCACCTTCCCTTTAGGGCTCACCCTCTCACACCGCGATGCCAGCTCTTCCCCTGCCCCTAGGAGGCAGTTCCATCAGGTACATCCTCTTGTTACCCAGTGAAATACATATGTGTGCTAGCTGAACTTTCACCCCTCTTTGACTAAGACACAGGACCCCAGCAGGCAGTCCCCTCTCGGGACCAGACCTCTCAGCTGAAACTGGAGGGATCCGGACGGCAGCTCACTTATCCTCAGAAGAACCTATAACTTCATCACAACATACTTTCCATACTAAATTACCTCCCACCAGGGGCCATGACAGTTGACAATGACCACAACCAGGACCTGAAGAAACCATAAGAACACTAAAGAAAGGCGGTATCTGGTTTCCAGAACGTCTCTGCTCATCCCCATAAAAAAACATGAGTATTCCTCCCCTTGCGTTTAATGCCAAATCCCTTTATTAAATTTACCCTATATATACAACTTCCCAACTCTGACGAGCCAGATGTTGATTTGTGAGCCCACTCCCGCTTCTCCACTCTCTGGCCATTGAATAAAACCTGCACTGCTTGGCACTCACTTTGGGCCTCATACACTGGCTTCATGACACCAAACAGGCAAAGACCCCATCTTTTAGGGGACCAACTTTGTTGTTAACACTCTCACTTCCTCTCCTCTGAATTTCTCTTACATCAGATATGCAGGTCCACTTGAGGATAATCTTTCCTAGACTAGTTTTTAAAAAACTGTTTGAGAACCACTGGTAGATCACGAAATAAACATAGTCAACTGGATACAGAAACTTTGAAACAGTTAAATTGATCAGACCACATCTAAATAGAGAATTAATAGCAAACACCAGAGGTCATAGCAAATAGGAAAGATAACATTGAATTGTAAACTTTGGCTTCAGTTATTTATAGAAGCATACATATTTGGTTGTAACATAAACTGTTTTGCAAAACATTGCCTTATAGCTACTATTTAGTCTTTCATTCCTAAACCTCACAAAAGCAAGGGTCTGTTTCCTCAGTGTTCAGTCCCCATTTACCCCTCAAAGGCCTTCTGCACCATCTGCCCTGAAAACCTTCCCACCCTCAGCTTCAATTTCACTATTTTCTCTTTGTGATGCTCCTAGTTTTAATTATTTTTAATTCCTTCTCCTTCTTTAACCCTAAGGAACCTTAAGATTCTGTCTTTCAAGTAGTGATTCTATAGCATCTCACTACGCTGATGGACAGTGACTGTAATGGGGTTGGTGGGGGGGACCTGATGAAGGGGTAGTTTAATAACCGTAATATTGCACATGTAATTGTAGATTAATGATAATAAAATAAATTATATTAAAAAAAGATTCTGTCCTTATTCAGGGGACATTTCAGATACATAGAGTCCTTTATATAAAACAAAGGTTCTCAATCTCAGCACTACTGAAATTCGGGGCCAGTTCATTCTTTTTTGTTGGGGGCTGTGCCATGCAGTGTAGATATTTAGCACAACCCCTGATAAAGTAGTACTTCCAGTCTCCACAACCAAAATATCCCCAGACACTGCCAAATGTCCCCTTGGGGATGAAAGTGACTCCAGGTGAGAACCACTGATGTAGAGAATTCCCACATATACAAGGTGACCATAGTGTATGATAACAGACATAATTTTTGTAACAGACTGAAGATGTCCTGACACCCTTATGGTGCCTATGTTTCCAAACTCTGACACACTTCATTAACTCCAGACCTGACCTTGCTCCATCATTACAGAACTGCATCTCAGAAGCCTGCTATACCAGGAGTTGTGTGTCCCACAGAAACTCAGACTTCATGGGAAAGTCCAGTGTCATCTTTACTGTAAAAGCTATTTTCATATCATGAGTCCTTTGTTAGCTGATTCATTTATTGCTACACTTTGTCAGTGCTACCATGACACTCCTCACAGTCCTTTCCAACCCTACACCATGCTGTCCCCACCATCTGCACACCTCTAAAGTTATTAACTGCTACATAATAACAATATAATGTAACAGGGTATTATGTCTTAATTTCCTTCCTGGCCCAACAAAATTGCATGTGGAGTTAATATTTCACAAACATAGCCACCTATGGACCCAGGCCACCAGTGGGCAAGGTCACTTTGCTCCACATTGTTTTACCTGTTCTCTCATTTCCTGTTCCCTCATGGTAAGTTCCCTAGGACAGGAGTCTTCAGGTCAGCCATAACTTCCTGTTGGCTTTCCACATGCACCAGTGATGTTTATGCATGGTTGGCTAAGTAGAACAGCTTAAGGATATGCTCTATAGATGAACAGGGATATTCAAAAGAAATATAATGTCAGCCATAAATGCAAGCTACATATGTAATTTTAATTTCCTGGTAGCTACATTAAGAAGTAAAAAGAACATGGTGAAATTTATTTTAATAATATATTTTATTTAACCCAACACATCATTTCAACATGAAATCAATGTAAATATTATTAATGAGATCATTTATTTTTTTTGTAGTAAGTCTTCTAAATCTGGTATTTATACTTAGAGCACATTTCAATTTAACCAGCCCCATTTCAAGTGCTTATGAGTTTAATAAGCACATGTAGCTGGTGACTACCATGCTAACAGCACAGAAGTAGAGAAAAGAAAGTCCTGTTGAGGCTTTTAGTCCTAAGCTTCATGTCCTTGAATGCTTACTAAAAAAGAAGGATGAATGCTTGCAGGTGGGCCCCAGAAATATCCATTTTAAAATGTGCTCTTTGGCTGGTTCTTCTGCACATCAAACCATGAAGCTCTTTACAGTGACACAGTTATATATATGATTAGTGTTCACTGATATCTCATTGTGGCTTTAAGTTGCATTCTCCTAACAGGATTTGATGTGAACCATCTTTTCATACGTTTAGTTGCCCTCTGTGTCTTCTCTGTGGTGAAGTGTCTGTGCCTTTGGCACATTTTCTAACTGGAATGTTTGTTTTTATTGGTGAGTTTTGAGAGTTGTTCGTATAGTCCAGTCACTAGTCCTTAGCCAGATATTATGCCAGAAATTATATTGGATCTTTTATTTCCTTCCTCCAGCCAAACTATCTTCCTTTTTTCCCCCATCTTCAGCCCATTCTTATCTGTTGAATTCAGAACATGTGGCCTGGCACTGAAGGAGCATTACTTGCACTTCTAAAAACGAGTTCCTCCAACCCCTCCTTCCACTGTGTTCCCACAGCCACTGCCTGTTTGCCGACAACAGCACTTAACATACTCTTTTTTAGTTTAGCTCCTTACATCTGTCTCCATAGCTAGTATCCTCTGGAGCTTCTTAAACAACCAAGTGCCATTTTGGCATATGGTAAAAGCTCAAAACCTTGCAAACCACAGATCTACCGAAGGACTGTGACTGCCATTTCTACACGTGCCTCACTTACCTTTAGAGACGCCTTTGGTCCTCTTGCTGGTGGACAGTCCTGTGCCTCCAGGCTCCAAGGCAAATCGCCCCTTCCAGAAGTGAGATCAGGGCAGGTTTGGAAGCTGGGCGTCCTGTGGAGGAGGAGGGAAACAGCAAGGAGGGTCTGTGCCAGTGTCCCTAAGGCACTTCCTAGCCCAGTGTCTGCAGTGTCACGGGAGGAAGCCCAGAAGCAGCCCATCATGATAGGCCTGGAGGGTGAGGGAGCCCAAGGAGTGAGCGTGTGTGTGGCCTGAGAAGGTGACTCAGAGAGCTCATCAGTGAGACCCTGGGAGACACAAGCAAGCACAGGGAGGGAGTGAAGGACGTCTTCTGAGACTGCTGGGCAAGAAGGCAGCTGTGAACTTCAGCAGGAGACACTTCTTTCCCACTGCGCCCTGCACAGAGCCCTTATGGTGGGAGTGTTCTCACCAGAGAAAAACTGAATCCACATTAGACCCAAACTAACCTCAGGCTTCTCCCTCCATGCCTGCTATCCTCTGGAGCTGGGGGTAAGTTTTTGCCCCTAAATATGAGGAAGGTTATGAGATTCATGCCACAATCCACCCCTACCCTTGTCCTGTGAGTCTGAGTCCCAAAGGCAAAGTGGCATTACCCAGGGAAGTCAAGTTCCCATAATTTGTCAGCATCACCTCCCTGTACGGGGCCCTCTGTATGGGAGAAAGGCTAGCCCTCTCTGTCCAGGTGAAGTACCCAGCCATGTCCATGTCCTTGAAGGTCACGGCCTCCTAAAACAAGAGGTCCCCGCTGCCCCACAGCCAACATGCTGGCTCAGGGCCACAGTGTGGGACACGGGACGGTATGAGGGTCTGAGGGAGAGTCCTGTGATGGGTGGGAAACGCAGGAAGCGGGAAAGGACAGCGCTAAGGGCTCATGAAAGACCACACCTGCAACCATCAAATCTGAACCCCCTGCCACTCTCAGGGCAGCTTCTACTTGGAGCAAGACACTATTACAAAAGGCAACATCACACTACAGAAAGATCACAACAGAGAAAGCCTTTCATGAGTTCACCTTCCTGAAGCAACTTCTCTTCATTGTTGCACATGTCCTTCAGACTCTCCATGACCTTTCCACGAGCAGGTGACCTTTCCACTGGCGACAGCCCAGGACCTACGTGCTGCCTGTCCGCACTTCACTGACAAGCTGAGAACAGTCACGGTGTGCCCAAGTGGGCCTCTGTCTGCTGTGATCCTCTGCTGCTGCTTGAACCCTGCAGTGCGCCCAGTCCCCCTGCCCCCTGCACCAAACAAAAGGGGCTCTGCTGTCACTGCTGCAGCCCCTCCAGCAGAGAGAACTCAGCTGCCTGAACAGCCTCCACAGCTCAGGCTTCCTATGAGAAGGGGCTTCCTGATTCTGTCTGCTCTGGGCAGCTCTTCGGTTGTTCCCCTTTGCACCTCTCAGACAACCTGTCCTCTGCCAGCCAAACCTCCTGCTACCCCAACTCTGCCTTCCCAGACACCACCATGATCCTGCCCCTCTCGTCTCCTTAGTGCCTTCCCCATGCAGTGACACCCCACCCGTCTCCTCACTGCTGGCACCACTCACATGGCTGCCTCAGATGCCCTGGCGATCTTCTCACCAGGTGCATTCCTGACATGTCCAATTCTGAAGTTGTCTCCCTCTCTAACCGGCTTCTTCTACTTCATAGGAACTGCTCAGTACAAGGAGAAACAAATGTTAAGCATATAAACCTGATGTTGGTTCTGATTTTGATTTCCTGCCTCAGCACCACTTTCAGCCTCTGCTGGAAACCTGAGAATCGTTCTTTACCATCCCCCTGGTCACTGCTTAGTTCTGCCAAGCAATCATTAACCAAATCCTGCCAATTTTATCTCTGAAATACTTTTTGGATCTGACTCCTCTTCCCCATCATTAGTCACCACATAACTTAAGTCCTCAGCAATGGTCCTTTGAACCATTTCAACAGTCCTAACTCCAGGCCCATCCTCCAAGTCCACCTTCTGTCCAGCGCACAGAAAGATCTTTATAAAACACCACCCTGACCTCAACTCTGAGTGAAAGCACTTGGATTGACCACCATACAACACACTTAAACCCCAGAACCTGAGCCTGAACTTTATAGGCAACAATGCCAGATGACAGGAAGGCCCGACGTTAAGGAAAGAGACAAAGGAAATAGCTGGGGGGCTCTGCCAACAATGTTCCAGGCGAGAGATGATAAAATCAGAAGGAGAGCTTTGCAAAGAAGGGGCAAATGGGTGCTGAGACGGGAACGCTAGGACTTGGACTGAATGGACAAGACGGCATGGGAGAGTGGAGTCTATAATGACCTGGAAATCTGGACACAGTGACCAGGATGGTGACATAGGGACACCAGCAATTGATAGAAAGCACAGTGGGGAGTAGGAGGTGCAAGGAAGACAATGAATTGTGTCTCTCAGTGTCAAGATTAGGCTTCCAGGAACATTAAGGGAAGGGAGCGCAGACAGTGGACCGTGGCGGTTAGTACCTGGGATAGGATTGCCAAGGCAGAGATGAGAGACAGAGAAGCCCTGGGAAGACAGCGCGCCAAGAAGCACTCACAACCACCAGATTACAGAGCTGAAAGGCACTTGGCAAAATCCTCCTCCCCAACCCGGGAATGAATGGTGTGGAGAGCAGTTGGGACAGAAGGAGCAAGAGTACAGGAGATGTGGAGAGCGGTTGGGACAGAAGGAGCAAGGGTACAGGACAGGGCTGATTATGTTTTTGTGCCTAGTCTCCATCTAAGGCCTGAACCGGGCCTGACTGCAAGAAACCTCGAAAAGTTTCCTAAATTCCAGGAACAAGTATCTCAGGAAGGTAGGGAGGTCTTATCTTAAGGCCTGCCACCTGGACCAGATACCGCCAGGCCTATGTGACTTAAGTGATTGAATTAATGTCTGATTGGATTAATCTGTAGGCAATACTTAAGTGATTGAATTAAGGGCATGTGAATCTAATCTGAAGGCAATTCATGTGTATATAAGCCATGCCAGAATAAAGCTTCTTTGCATTCTGCATTCTGCACCAGACAGTTTGCCCTCCTGTCATCTTGTATATACAGCCCGACGCCCCCACTCAGGAACTGTTCGACTCCTGCCGGCAGGCCCCGGCAGAATGGTATTGTTGCCATCTGACAGATGACATCAGATGAGGCACAAGCTTAAGTGACTGGCTAAAGGCCACAATGCCACTGAGGCTGACAGGAAATCTAATCTGAAATTAAATTTCCTGCCTCCTAGTGCCAGGTTTCACACTGCAGCATGCTGCTTCCCTCAGCCAGAAGTACTGACTCTCGAGAAAGACATTTATGTGCTCTTTCTGGGCCAATTCTTCCCCTCATTGATCCTGAGCCCCCAACTTCTACTCTCTTTTTGGAGGACAAGTGGTATAGTCTCCCTTTTTCTCACCTTCCTCCTGCAGTCCCTCTGCCCCCACTCTCCAAGAACCTTGACGATCTCCATCACTCCCACCGAATACTGGATACCTGCACCACCAGTCTGGGCCCTGCATTCTCACGGATCCCTCTCTGGGGGAAGCTACTGAACCCAGGGACCCTCCAGCTCAGCCGAGCGCCTGAGAGAGCCGGAGGCTGTACTTCTGCTTCCAGGACACTCTCTCCAGCCGTTGCTCACCAGGCTTCTGGCTGCCCACCCCCTCACCATCAGCTCTCTCTCCCCCGGCGTCCAGTCCCACTGGGGGATAAGCAGGGGCCTTCCTGCTGCTTTGGCTCTAAGACTTTTGCCAGAATCATCCCTCTCACCCCCCATTTCCTTCAAATCAGATCTCTCGAGGGCTGACCTGAGGGACCCACAGCTCACCGGGTGCCAGGCTTTCAGGGACACGGCTGCCATCACCTGGGTTCCCTCTCAGGAAGGGCAGGGGCTGAGGGAAGAAGCAGAGAACCAAGAGACCACCCCAGTCAATAACTTTCCTTTAAGCCTGCAAACCCATATTATAGCTGCTAAGAACAATAGCTGACGTTCCCTGAAGGCTTGCAAAGTGCCAGAGCTCAGCTCAGCACCTTACAGTCATTGTAGTACTAGGAGACATGTCATATGATTGTCCTCATTATACCAAAACAAGGAAATGAGGCTTACGAAGTTTAAATAATTATCATAGGCTACAAGATCTGTATTCATAAACACTAGGTAGTGCTATCTCTCTTGGGTAAAACAATGAAGGGCAAAAATATACATAAACAAAAAACCCCCAGGAATAAATCCCAAATCTATATAAAGAAAATTATAAAATATTGCTGAGGAACATAAATGAAAAGGCAAAACATGATTCTGGATGGAAACAATTGAAATTAAATTTTTTGTAAATGTCACCTTGCCTCCAAACTAACCTACAAAATCAATAATTTCCTTTTATTAAAAGCTTGTATGTTCTCAGCACTATGCTAAATTCTTTATACATACCTTCTCATTTAATGCTCACAACATTCCTTTAAAGAAGATTTAAGTTTTTAGTTTTTCCCTCTCTCTCTAAACAGATGAGTAAATAGAAGCTAAGAGATTAAGAAACTTCACTAAGTTTGCACAAAGAATACGTGGTCAAACGTGGATTTCAAGCCTAATTTGCCAGATTCCAAAAGCCATACTCATTAACGGGTAACCAATATTACTTTCAAGCAAACTCTGAACAGAATTCATTTAGGATTCTGATAAAGTGATTCCAAACTTAATATGGAAGAATAAATAGTCAAAAAAGCAAAAACTGAAAATGTAAATAAAAAGGGAAAATAGGAAAGAAAAATTTGCAAAACTAAGCAATGCTAACTATATAGCAAATAAAGCAGGCTAGTACAAGAACAGGTCACTAGAACAATAAAACAGGGTGTAAAACCCAGGATAGACTATATTATCAAGTATGTCATAAGATGGCATTCCAAATCAGTCAGGAAAAGGGATGGATTATTTGGTGAATGTCACTGAAACAAATAGTTAACTATTTAAGGAGAAAATATGTAATTAGATTCTTTTTTTCCTATTATGCATGGAAATAAATTACATATGCACTAAAATTTTGGGTGTGAAAAACAAAACCAAACAGAAAGTAAAAGAAGTCTCTATCCCAGGGTGCAGAGACATCTTTTAAGAGCAGTTCCAGCATCATGGCGAGGTCACAAGTCAAATGACAAAGAAGCAAAGAGAAAACTCTTAGAATGACAAAGCACTTTTAAACTTCTGGCTTAAAAGATTAAGGAAAACTCAAATGCAAACTAGGAAACCAAACCTATTGAGACAGGGACCATGGGTGTAGTCAGAGTAGGGTGAGGCCTCCGGAAAAAGTGAGGCAGGATATTTACAGTCAGAGCAACGTAACTACATGCAAGAAAACCCCCTACCAAAAACTCTGTGTTAAGTATTAAGCTCTAGAGTTATTCTTCAGTGAGATCTGTTAATATTCCCCAGATAAAGGAAAGTAGCCCATGTTTTTATTATGCTAATCATTTGTAATCATGTGTAAGATTCACTTTAGCATGCTGAAAGGCCCAGGTCTATGTGCTGTCTTTCCTCCTTCAGACCTGATGAGGTGATTTGCAATCTGGGCAATTAATAATGGCAAGCAAGCCCTGCCATAACCAACATAGTAAAAGGCAGGAAGGATTCTACCTTAAAGGTAAGATTGCATTTTAATACCCAGGAAGTTAAGAAGTTAGATTCTTAACTTACTCTTTAGCAAACAAACAATACCTCAGGCCACCTTGGGGGCTGGGCAGGCTGTCTTGTTTGATATGCTCCCAGACCAAGAAGCCAGTATCTTGGGGAAAAATCAAAGCAGGAAGTTCCTTGTGTTAAGTTAATTCTAAATATTCAAGTCCACACCCCTAAGCCTTTTATCACGTTCCCCAAAATCCTCAACTACCTATAAAACCCCTAGACAACACACAGCTACCGGCTGTCTTGTACCCTCCTGGCATGAGCAGGAGCTCTGTCCTCTCACTTACTCTCTAAATAAAAGCCTCTCCCTGGGTTTCCTACCTGGAGTGTTTGCTAAGTTCATTCTTCAACTCCACAAACAAGAACCCTGGCATCACTATAACATATGCAAAAAAATAGGTAATATCCAAAATCCTTACAAAACCAGTAAGGAAAAGCTGAACACCCTGGGGGAAAATATCATCAATGGGCAATGCACCTAGAAATGACCAATAACACATGAAATGCTGCTTACTCAGTAGTATATAAAGGTAACAAATGAAAATGACAAAATATAATTCTCTATCAAATTGGAAACAAAAGAAATGATAATTATTTATACTGGAGGAAGTTTGAAGAACCATGCCCTCCTCATATCTGTTGGCAGGAGTGTAAATTGTTACATCTTTTCCTCAGGACAAACACCTGCTTAAGAATATTCTATCTATACTGTTACATATAAAATGCCAAGTTCAGTTGTGTATGATTTGCTCCTGGGAGTGGGAATCACCTCTGGAGAATGGTCCTGAGGGTCCAAATAGAGGGAGATCTGTTTTTTACTGTACAGTCTTAGGTAATTCTTTTTCTCACCACATACATGCAGTATTGTTTAAATTTGTTTAAGCAGTTTTAAAAATCAAGTTTTAAAAATGCCAACTTGAGGAATTTATCTGAGATGTGCCCAAGGATTTCTACTCTTAAGCATTCATTACAGCTGTTTCTAATACGAAAGATTCAAACTTAAATATCCAACAATTTGGTACAAATGAGAAAAAATAAAGCAGCCATTAGAAATCATTTCACAACATGAGAAAATATTCAAAAGCAGTTCAAGAAAAAATAATCATAAAACTTACACTTCAACCTTCAATTGTGTAATAATCATATGTGTGTACTTACACATATCTACAAACCTAATCAATGGATATAAACTAAAAATTCAGTATTTATCTCTGAGTGATGGGCTTTTTATTTTTTCCTCATGCCATTTTGATTACTTGTTCCCCAGTTCTTACTGGAAATATATTACTACTTTTTGAATTAGAATAAATGTCATAGTACAAGTATTAAATGGTTGACAGGATCCCAACTCAGGATCCTAGCAGGTCTCCCTGCTTGGCCTTTCCCAACTTGCCCCTTTTTTAACTGGTTACTCCTTTTTATTCTTCAGATCTCAATTTGAAAGTCATATCCAGGGAGATACAAATTAAGTCAGATCAGCCAGGAATGGCCTCTTTTCTTACACCAACTATCTCACACCGTAATTACAAATATATTTGCCTTTTCAGTCAGTATTTATTGAGGTATACTTCGTGCAGGACAACATGATTGCATGATTGGCACTAGGAATTTAAACACAGGGAAAAAAAATTATTTTGTAACTTGCACTAAAATAAGTGTGAGCTTACAACTCTGTCAAGAGCTGGGAAAGAGGTGGTCTGAAAATATGTGAAATGGTAAACCGTGCCACAGAAAGCAAGGTGGTTGTCCTGGTAGAGTGAGTGGAGAAGTGTAATTAAATAGACCACAGAGGGCATATGTACTTAAGGAAATACGTGTTCTAGAAGGACAAGGAGCCTGTAGCAGAGTCAAGGATAGAGTACTGTAAGATGGAGAGTGAAGGAGCTGCAAGAAGCCAGAGGGGTCTCAACTTTCAAAGTGGGACCAGGAACTTCCAGAGCATCCATCTTCTATCCAAAAGCAATGGGGTCATTATGATTAGGAGCAGAGGTATGATCGTGAAAGCAAGCCAGCTTAGGGAAGAGTAAGAGGGACTCCATTTTAAGTCAGACCTTCATCTTGGGGCTTAAAGGTTCAACAGTAAAATTCCCAGCATGTCTTTTGAAAAGAATTTATGGTTAATTCATTAAATGACCACAAGACCAACAATCAACAGACCATATATGAAGCCAGAACAAATACTCCCAAGAGTTAGTGGCCAGTCCTTGTTTTTGCAACAATCATTACTTTGAGGAAGAAAAATTTACAAAATTCTTTTTGTATTAGTCTATCCTATTGGAACATCGAAGGAGGCCCTGATCATATTTTGGGAAAACTAAAGAATCAACATGTGCTGACCATGGAGTGGCGCTGTGGAAAGCAAATGTCGTTGAGATCATGAAATAATTGAATGCCATTCTTCCCCAAACCCTCTGAAAGGGCGTTTATAGGGTCTATGCACAACCCTTTCGAAGAGTGCAACATCTCTGTTCCTCGTTAAGCTCCCTTGGTAAAATTATCTCTAATAAACTTCCCCTGCTTCCTTTCTTGGGAGTTCAGTGTTCATTTCCGTAACATTTAAACTCAAGAACCAGGTCTTTGGGGTCCGGTAACAATCGGACTTGATTAATATCGCCTTTCCCACAAGGCTGAAAGTTCCCCGCGTCCCCGGGAACTACACTGTACTGAGAAGGCGCTGGATAGGGTAACGGACTGAACTGCGCATGTCGGTCACCCGGGCCACACCTTCCACCGGCCCCGGTTCCCCTCAACAGCCGTGGCGAGTGGGTGGAGCCTGAGTTAGGGCGGGACTATCTGCAGACCGCCTGCTCTCCCGGCCAGCACAGCCTCCAGACACCCTCCCGGTCAGCCTCCCCCCGGCACGGGAACCAGAAGCCCCGCCCGCCTGGGACGCGGAACACAGCCCTCTGCGCCGCGCTCACCCCCGCCGGCGGCGCCCGGGAAGTGCGTCACCGCACGCACGCTTCCCGAGGCTTCTCCCAACTTTCCCCTCTGCCGAGCGGTGCGAGGGGACGCTACGTCTCTCCGAGGGCTACGATGGCACCGCCTTTTCAACCTTCGCGTGGTGCGGAGGAAGCCAAAGGCTGACCCGGTTGAGTGTTGGTTTGGGCGGCTTACTTCCTGTCACTGCACTCGAGCTGGCTCTTCTCCTTGGATCGAATCAGATTTCCTTACAGATCAGTCAGAACTGCGGTGTGAAGAGTGGATTTAAGTTGGGCAAGAGAGCAGTTAAGAGTCTATTTAAAAAGCCCAGTCACGATAATGAAGAGCCGGCTCAAGGCTGGTAAGTCTTTGCCATTAATCTTTCACACAAGCTATTCTACAAGTGAAACAGGCTGTAACTAGAATCCCAAAAGCACATTCATACGTACCACGTATACATTCAGCTTTCTGGATGGCATCTCGCTAGAAATTAATATTCAGATATTCTTAGTTTCCAATTACACATAATTAGCATCCAAAATAACCAATGTGTATTCTGTCTGAGTGTGGCTTGACAAAGAACAAGACGTTAGACGATAGGCTGATAGGCTGTGGGTAAAACTGTAATACTTCCAGAATATCTCGCCTGGCTTTAGTGCATCCGCATATCAACAGGCGTTCCTCAGGGATGGCGAACGGTAGTCATCTCCATATCAATGGGTAATTACCTGGGTGACTGAAAGGCTTATCTGAACCTGAGAGGTTTTGCTTGCTTCTGCCGGAGCAGGAAAGAATCGGCCCCGGACCAGTTTGTAAGCAATAAACGGGTTTTAAACTTTATTTCTCCTGTTGACTGATTTTGTTTTTAGAGGTATTTTGCCCCAGGATTTCCTTTCCCCGGAGTTACATAGGCATTCTTCACTTCAGGATTCACTCCATTCTGCTAAAACCCAAAATTCAGTGGAATAAATCTGAACATCTAATTGTTTTATTAAGCTATTCATAAATAGGGTAACATGTGACCTAGCAAGTAGAGAGATGCTGGGAGGAAGTGTACAAAATGGAAGATTTTTATAGGAAGGAAGTGGGGTAAGACGTTATTAGCAAAAGAAAAGATTGTTTAAGGCAAGGTCGCCCTCCAGTGGAAAAGAGTAGGTGGGGTACGGTCTCATCATGTAGATTACCTCATCTTTTGTGGGCAGTGGAGAGGACCCATGTGACAGATTACCTCAACGGTGCTGACCAGAAAACTCCTGATTGGCTGTTTAAAGGTCACATTGCTGGAATAAGTTGAAACTAAGTCTGTTGGGGAGGGAGGAGGCAAATGCCTCCATTTGGACCCTCCCTCCTTTCTTCCCTTCCTTCCTCTTTCCCTCTCTCTCCTTTCAACATTTCCAGTGAGGAAACTGAATTGTAGAAAAATGAGACATCTGATATCCCACACTGATGTAGGACACTTCTTGCACATACTTTTCTACCATGACCTTGCCTTTTATCTCTGTTCTTATTACCTCAGTTCAGTCACTGAAGGCCTTAACATCTCTTAGGGATCTGAAGAGCGTGAATATATAAATGTTTTGGAGAGCAACTGGGCAGCATATCACATGAAACTGAAAATGCGTATACTCTATGACCCTGTAAGTTATATTGCTATTGTTAGAGTATGTAGAGTGGGGAGAGGCAGGGGGACTTGAGTTGGATGCTTGCTTACATTCTACACATTCTATACAAGCTGTTTCCTTGAGATGTTTCCTTGGGATGTACCTGGCCAAAACCAGCTGGTTCCAACGTGGAGGAGAAATTGATCCAAACCTCACCTCAGAATTCATTAACATAATAAAAATCATGCCCCTCTGTCATTAGCACAGTAAAAATCTCGTTTCCCTCACCGTGACAGTTTGGATGGGGACCAAATATAGTAGAATTCCACCACTGACGTGAGGGTGGAGCCAGCTCAAACTTGAGGAAGACTCCACCTGTTCCCTTTGAAACCTAATTTCACTTAGTGAATATTCATCTCCATATAAAAATGGGATATTGTTCCCTCCGCATGACACCCTCTAGGTCTGCCTGGGCCCCAGCTCTCAGAAGTGTACTCTTGTCTTTTTCTGAATTTTATTCTCCAAATAAACTCTTAATGCTCAATGGCTTTTTGTGTCCATTCTTGAATTCTTTCTCACAGTGAGACAAAGGACCAGTCTGGTAACACTATAAGCTAATAAACTCTTGCACATACCCACAAGGAGTCATTTTGTGTAAATAAAATTATAAGCCCCAAAACTTTTGATTCAGTTATGGTAAAATCTTCATTAATACTATGAGTCACAAGTAGCAATGGTACTTACTGAGAAACCTTGAAGAGGGTGACTATTCACACAGACGCTTTTGAGAAATCGATGCCTAAGCTTCTCTAAAGAAAGATTTTTAAATACCTACATACCAGTTACCTAAAGGTGATGCCGGAGTTCTTGTTCACAAAGCCGAAGAATGAGCTTAGCAAACAGTCAAGGTAGGAGAGCAGGGAACAGGCTTTTATTTAGAAAGTGAAAGGACAGAGCTCCTGGCTCACGCCAGGAGGGGACAAGAGAGTCCGGTGTGGTGCGTTGTCTAGGGGTTTTATAGGCAAAATGAGGATTTTTCGAGAACATGAAAAGAAGTTCAGGGGTGCAGACCTGCTAAGTGGTGTCTGAACACCCAGAATTAACACAAGGAATTTCTCGCCCCATCTCTGTCTCTGGGATACTGGCGTCTTGGTCTGGGAGCATATCAAAAGGCGGCCTGCCCAGCCCCCAAGGTGGGCTGAGGTATTGTCTGTTTGCTAAAGAGTAAGTTAAGAATCCTGCTTCCCAAACTTCCTGGGTGTTAAAATGCAATCTTATCTTTAAGGTGGAATCTTTGCCTTTTAATATGTTGTTTACAGCTGGGTCTGCATGCTATATTAGTTGCCCAGTTTGTCTTGGGCCTTTTAGCATGCTAAAGTGAATCTTACAAGTGATTAGCATAATAAAAATGTGCTACTCTTCTTTATCTGGGGAACATTAACTGATCTTACTGATGAATGACCTTAGAGCTTAATGTTTAACACAGAGTTTTGGTAGGGGGTTTCCTTGCATGTAGTTACATTGCTCTGACTGCAAATATTCTGCCTTGCTTTTTCTGGAGGCCCTCCCCCTACTCTAACTACACCCACAGTCCCTGTCTCAAAGGCATTAAAAGGAGGAGCATTAGCCACATGGAATACCAATCTAGTCTGAGTTCGGCAATGCATACTCCATGTGGTAGATACTATGGAGAGGCTTACTCAACATCTCCAGCCTTCTTCTATGTGCCTTTCTGTACTGTAAAGATGGACACCAAATTTTCCCTATTCCCTATGGAAAGGCTTCTGGACATGAATTAGGCTCCACTGATCGTACGTATTCATGCAAGACTAACTTATGTGATTCAAGTTGTGCAGCTCACCACAGAGGAAACATAGTTCAGAAGCCCCCAGCTGTAATCTGGAAGGGGGTTTCACAACTATTGCAAAGATCATAGCTCCTTTGATGGTAGAGATTAGCAATGTTGCTATGGGGGTCATTCCTGGAAGTTCAGCCAGAATCTATTTCTTCCCAATGATTTTATCAGTTTCTAAACCTTGTAACACACCTGGATTACTTAGACTAAACCCAGACAATACACACTGTACTTACTACAATAAATTTGAGGGTTTTTTTGTCTAATGCATTCATTACCAAAGAGAAAGCACTACTATTGACTACAAAGGTTTTATAGTCACCTTCTAGGGAACTTATCTGAATGGCAAGATTATGATTACTGCAAACTTGTTTTACATATTTGATGTGGAAAATTGTTCTAGCACGTTCTATTTGCTATAAAAACCCATTTGTTAGAATATGCTTGTTATAGGAAACTGCGTTTATTTTAATATGTAATGAGCATCCTACCTCCCTATTGATTTCTTACCCTCTCTGACTCATTACCTTCATTGTCTAACAACCCTATTATATAAGTAGCATGAGACTACCTATCATTAAGCATTAAGACTGCTTTGGCTTTCTCCCTAGACCTCCTTGAGTTAGTTTCTTCAACACATGCAAGGATATCCACTGTGGCAATTTTTAAAATGGTAAGAGTAGATAAGTAGGCTGTAGAGAATTCTGTTCATCAGTTAAAATGAACTAGAGCTACGAGCTTCAACATGAACAAATCTCGGAACTGGAAGGACTGGCTGGGCCCTCACTCTGGGATGTGAGAGGCTGGTGCACAATCTCTGAACAACCTGTCGTTTACTTCACCTTTTATAGTGATGCTACAGGACAGAGAGGAATGGATAAAAATATTGGCAAGCAACTCAATAAAGCTAAAGAAGCCTTTCAACAGGTACGCATGAATAGAGATTCCGCAGTAAAGAACTACAGCAAAAGACTGAGAACTATGAGGAGGGAAGACATGAGCTACAGGAACAGCTGTCACGTCAAGAAACTATTATTGACAAACTAAAATCACAGTTACTTCTTGTGGATTCCAGTCAAGATAACAGGTATGGCTATGTTCCCTAACTTGAAGACAAGTGAAGCAAGAAAGAGCGACCTAACTCTTGATCAGCCATATGATAGAATCAGGAATACCAGCAGAAAAAGAATCAAAGCTATACTGCACTGCTGCTTATTCCCCAAAGGAAATAAGGACTGAGAAATCAGGTTCCACAAACTTACTGAATTATTTCTAGCCAAGATTCTATCACAGTTTGGGTAAGCAGGGGAGAAAGTGCACAAGATTCTCCTCAACCCTGACATTACTTCTACAAAAACATTCAAATGCTGATATAGAATAAGCTGCCTTCAGAACAAAACAGCAGCAGACTCACAGAACCCAAGAATGGACTAACAGTTACCAAAGGGAAAGGGACTGGGGAGGGTGGGTGGGAAGGGAGGGATAAGGGGGGAAAAGGGGTATTATGATTAGCAGACATAATGTAGCAGGAGGGGTGATACGGGGAAGGCAGTATACCACAGAGAAGACAAGTAGTGATTCCATAGCATCTTACTACGCTGATGGAGTGACTGTAATGGGGTATGTGCTGGGGACTTGATAATGGGTGAGTCTAGTAACCATAATGTTGCTCATGTAATTGTACATTAATAATAGCAAAATAAAAAATAGAATAAGCTGCCTTCATGGGAGGGGTAGTTCAGCAGGCTGCCCCTATGGATAGGGAGACACTCAGGTATTCCCCAATGGGCATGTGGTCCAAGGTGGCTTGCCTCCTAGAGGATTGGGCGCCTCCCCAGGATGGGGGGAAGGTGGAGGTGATGCCTGAGGCAGGTAGAGGAGGCCCTCTGCAAAACGGGGAATTCCTTAAAGAAAAGTGCCCACGAGACAATGGGAACTGTGGGTTGGCTATTCCTCACGGTGTTAAGAAGGGCCATAAAGGAGAGAAACATACTCCTTCAAGAAGCACAAGAGGTAAAGGTCCTGAAGGAAGAAAAAAATGATGATTGAGATGGCATCACTGTGAGATGCAATGGAGATGGTAAATAATGTCATGGTAACACAAGAAGAGAAAACAAGAATGCAGGCTGAAAGGTGCTGTGGAGGAAGTAAAAGATTTGTTGAAGAATGAGAGGCATTGTTGCAAAGCACTGTGGAAGAGGTAAAGGCTATGAAGGAGAAGGACATACCCCTGCAAGAAGCACAAGAAGAGGCAGCACTAGAATGCGAGCTGCAAAGTGCTATGGAAGAGGTAAAAGATTCTTTGCAGGAAGTTAAAGACCTATACCCTGAAAACTACAAGACACTCTTGAGAGAAATTAAAGAGGACACTAATAAATGGAAATACATCACATGTGCTTCGGTAGGAAGAACTAATATTGTCAAAATGGTCATCCTGCCTAAAGCAATCTAGAGATTCAATACAATCCCTATCAAAATACCAACAGCATTCTTCAACAAACTAGAACAAATAGTTCTAAAATTCATATGGAACCAGAAAATACCCCGAATAGCCAAACCAATACTGAGAAGGAGGAATAAAGCAGGGGGGATTATTCTCCTCAACTTTAAGCTCTACTACAAAGCCACAGTAATCATGACAATTTGGTACTGGCACAAAAACAGACCAATAGATAAATGGAATAGAATAGAGAGCCTTAATATAAACCCATACATATATAGCCAATTAATAAATGATAAAGGAGACATGGACATACGATGGGGGAAATGACAGGCTCTTCAACAACTGGTGTTGGACAGCTACATGTAAGAGAATGAAATTGGATTACTGTCTAACTCCATACACAAAAGTAAACTCAAAATGGATCAAAGACCTGAATGTAAATCATGAAGCCATAAAACTCTCAGAAGAAAACATAGGCAAAACTCTCTTGAATATAAACATGAGCAGCTTTTTCATGAATGTATCTCCTTGGGCAAGGGAAACAAAAGCAAAAATGAACAAGTGGGACCACATCAAACTGAAAAGCTTCCGTACAGCAAAGGACACCATCAGTAGAACAAAAAGGCATCTGGCAGTATGGGAGAATATATTCATAAATGACATATCCAATAATGGGTTTACATCCAAAATATATAAAGCGCTCACACACCTCAACACCCAAAAAGCAAATAACCCGATTAAAAAAATGGGCAGAGGAGCTGAACAGACACTTCTCCAAAGAAGAAATTCATATGGCCAACAAGCACATGAAAAGATGCTCGACACTGTTAGTCATCAGAGAAATGCAAATTAAAACCACAATGTGATATCATCTCACACCAGTTAGGATGGCCAACATCCAAAAGACGAGCAACAACAAATGCTGGTGAGGATGCGGAGAAAGGGGAACCCTCCTACACTGTTGGTGGGAATGTAAATTAGTTCAACCTTTGTGGGCAGCAGTATGGAGGTGCCTCAAAAAACTAAAAATAGAAATACCATTTGAGCCAGGAATTCCACGCCTAGGAATTTACCATAAGAAAACAGGATCACAGATTCAAAAAGATATATGCACCCCTGTGTTTATCACAGCACTACTTACAATAGCCAAGATATGGAAGCAACCTAAGTGTCCATCAGTAGATGAATGGATAAAGAAGATGTGGTACACATACACAATGGAATATTATTCAGCCATAAGAAAAAAACAAATCCTACCATTTGCAACAACATGGATGGAGATGGAGCGTATTATGCTCAGTGAAATAAACCAAGCGGAGAAAGCCAAGTACCAAATGATTTCACTCATTTGTGGAGTATAACAAAGCAAAACTGAAGGAACAAAACAGCAGCAGACTCACAGAACCAAAGAATGGACTAACGGTCACCAAAGGCAAAGGGACTGGGGAGGGTGGGTGAAAAGGGAGGAATAAGGGTATTATGATTAGCGCACATAATATGGGGGTCACGGGGAAGGAAGTATAGGACAGAGAAGACAAGTAGTGACTCTATAGCATCTTACTATGCTGAGGGATAATGACTGTAATGGTATGTGATGGGGACTTGATAATAGGAGGGAATATATTAACCACAATATTGCTCATGTGAATCCTGAGCATAAGATTGTATATCAATGATACCTTAATAGTAAAAAAAAAGATTCCTTGCAGAATGAGGCAGTGGCACTGCAAGGCACTGTGGAAATAGACAAAGGTCATGAAGGAGAAGGATGTACTCCTGCAAGGAGCACAAGAGCAGGTAGCATGAGAAAGCTAGCTGCGAGGTTTTGAGGAAAAGGTAAGAGAGCTGCTGAAGACTTGAGATAACATCACTGCAAGGAACTGTGGAAAAGGGAAAAGGTAAAGGATGTAGCAGAGGAAGTGCTCTGTGGAACAAGAGAGCTGCCATCAGCCCCAAAATGATGGAGGAGTAGGGGGAGAACAAGGAGGTAGAAGTGGTGCTGGGGGCACCACCCCCTCCTCTATTGAAATCCCACCCAGCTGCAGTTTTCTCATGGCGAGGTGCAGCCTTCTCCCCAGGTTGTGGAGCACTCTATGCTCCACCTCTATACACAGGCAGAGCTGGTGGATTTGGGCTCCCAGTTTCAGCAGATACCCTCGGAGTCCATATCAGTCTGGCTCCTGTGCCTCTGGGATGTAGGGGTGGTTGGGATCATTCTGTCTGGATCAGAGATGGGAAAGCTGGCTTCCCTGACAACTCATCCTTCCTTGTGGCAGTGACTGAAGAATGCACACCAGATCTCAGGGAATTATTTCACTTCTTGAGTGGGTAATGGCCACACCTCACACTGTATGGCCCAATCAGGGTAACTTGCCACCTTCCCCCACTAGATGGCAGACATACACCGAGACAACAGGTGTTATGGGCGTTAGGCATGAAAAAATACCATTTATAACCCAGTAAATTATGGCCTGGACGAGAGCTGTTTATTGCAGGGATGAGGGATATGGTGCTGCAAACGGCTCCCTTTTCCCTCTTTGGGATCTTAGTGACCATTCTTGCCCGTCACTTAGGGCAGCCCATAAATGTAGTTACCCATTCTGTGGCAGATTTGGGGGAGGTGGAAGTGATGAAAACATGGAAGGGAGTACAATCTGCTACCTAGAGGAAGGGTCTAAAGGGCCCCATGAAGGTCATGAGGACCCAGATGTGCATTGATTTAAAAGGGGCAGGAGCAGAGATAAATTCTATGGGAAGTCAAATAGAATCTTACTGGAGCTATGGCAACAATTAAAGATGTAGCAGTGGTTTCAGCCACTGAAGACCAAGAAGTAGAGGCCAGAGACAGAGCCACAAGCCTGGCCTGTTGCCTGCAAGACTTTCTGCTGCAGAGTGAGCCAACCTCTCCTGAACTCATACAGGAAGATGACTGGGCAATACAGTTTGACTGAGGGGAGATTCAAGGCACGTGCCTTGGGGGACCAGAGGCCATGTGTTGAAATATCAATTCATTGGTCCCCAGTGAATGTAAAATGTGTCCTGGCTCTGGTAGACACAGAAGCTGAATGCTTACTGATTTATGGCAACCCTGAACAGTTTCCTGGGATGAATACAGGGGTAAGGCTATCAGAGTAACACAAGTCCGACTCACGTTGGGAATAGGGCATCTACCCCCAAAGGAGTATACTGTGCACAACGCTCCCATTCCCCAAACATTTTTTGGTGATAAATATCCTGCAAGGCCTATGGTTGCAGACCACTGCAGATGATTTCAGACTGAGATCATGTGTGGTGAAGGCAGTTCTGAGGGGATATGCTAAGCACCCGCCCATAGCTTTGCCTGTGCCTTGGTAATAATAAGTAATACAAATTTCCTGGAGGGCATAAAGAAATTGGAGAAACCCTCCAGGAACTGGAGAAGGCAGGTATTATAAAGCCTACCCATAGTCCTTTTAATTCCCCAGTGTGGCCAGTAAAAAGCTGGATGACTCCTGGTGAATGATCATGGGTTACTGAGAATTGAATAAAGTCATATCCCCTCTGCATGCTGTCCCCTGTATTGCAGGTCTTATGGACACCCTCAGTCATGAACTAGGGACATATCATTATGTTGCATATCTTGATAATGCTCTCTTTTCCATTGACATAGAACAGGAAAGTCAGGAACAGTTTTGCTTTCATGTGGGAAGGACAGCAATGGACTTTCACTGTCCTTTCAGAGGGGTACCTCCACAGTCCCACCATGTGTCACAGATTTGTAGCCCAGGACTTGGCAGCATGGGAGAAACAACCAACTGTGCAGCAGTAAGATTATTTTGATGATATCATGCTTACTTCTGCTTCTCTTACAGACCTAGAAGGTACAGCACCTAGACTGCAGCAACATCTACAGGAGAAAGGGTGAGCCGTGAACAGTACCAAGTTTCAGGGACCTGGTATTTCAGTCAAATTCTTGGGGGTCGTCTGGTCAGGTAGGACTAAAGTTATCCCAGAATCAGTCATAGATAAAGTACAGGCCTTTCCTATTGCTACAACTGTGGCATTATTACAAGAGTTTTGGGGTCTTTTAGGCTACTGGAGAGTGTTTATCCCACACTTGGCACAAATTCTGAAGCCTTTATACCATTTGGTATGAAAGAGCATAAGGTGGGACTTGGATGAGACCTGTACATCTGCTCTTACCACTGCACAACAGGCAGTCAAGGCCATACAGGCCTTCTATGTGATAGACCCATCAAGGCCCTGAGCTGGATGTCCACGTTACTGAAGATAGTTATGGCTGCAGTCTCTGGCAGCAGTTGAATGAACTTGCTAACACATTGGATTCTGGTCACATCCCTGGAAAGGAGCAGAGGTAAGGTACACCTTAAGAGAGAAACAATTGGCTGCCATGTACCACGCCTTGCTGGCTACAGAACCCATCACTGGAATGGCCCTGATAGAGGTTACAACTGCCTATCCCATTGTGGGGTGGGTATAAGACTCGACCCAAAAGCAGTGGAGTGGTGTGGCACAGACACCTACACTGGCCAAGTGGGGTGCATATCTACAGAGGTGTACTGTACTCTCTGCTAGCCCCTTGAGTGAAGAATTTGAACACTTATTGGGGCAAGTGACATATACCAGTGAAAGGCAGGAAGAATTTGCTTTAGAGGCATCAGTAGCAGAGAGCCCTTATCGGGAGGGAAGAGCCCTATACCTGAAGATGCATGATACACAGATAGCTGCAGCCGTGGGCAGCCCCCAAATGGAGGGCTGTAGGTTTCCATCCTAAGACTGAGACAATATGGACGGAAGATGGTGATGGGAAGAGCAGTCAATGGGAAGAGTTATGGGCAGTGTGGCTTGTGATCACCCAGGAGCCCTCCCCAATAATTGTCTGCACTGACAGCTGGGCTACTTATCGAGGCTTGACTCTGTGGCTACCAACATGGTATCATGCCAAATGGATGGTTGGTCACTGACTCCTTTGGGAGCAAGAGTTGTGGCAAGACTTATGGGCCTCTGGTCAGACTAAAACAGTTACTGTATATCATGTAACAGGCCACTTGCTGCTGGCATCCCCAGGAAACAATGAAGATGAACTGGCCCAGGTATGTTGGCTAGAAGGAAAGCCTGCCTCTGATGTGGCCCAATGGTTATGTCAACATTTGTTGCATGTAGGGCAGAAAACAATGTGGGCTGTAATCCACTGGTGCGGCCTGCCTCTGACCTTTGAAGAAGTCAGCAGAGCCCAGCAGGAATGCATTGTATGCTGTAAAAGTGACTTATACCAAATCCCACAGCAACATGGGACAATAGCTAAGGGGCCAATGCCCCCATCAGGTGGCATATGGACTATTTTGGGCCTTTGCTCATGTCAGAAAGGTATTGATATGTCATCTCCAGTGTGTCCACAGCTACGGGACTTCTGGCTGCTTTTCCTGTGTGCCCAGACCAGCAAATAACCAAAAGAGGCACAGAACGTCTCTTTGCAGTCTATGGCCAACCACAAGTAATTGAGAATGATCAGAGCACCCACTTTACTGGACATGCCCTACAAGAATCAGTGCAACAATTAGGGATAAAGTGGAAGTTTCATGTACCATATAATCCCACTGGGGAAGGCATGATAGAGAGGTACTATGGTTTGTTAAAATCTGGCCTGAAGTTAGGTACCAATAGTCTAAGGGGATGGTCATTATGCTTATGGACAGTGCTACAGCATTTGAATGAAAAGCCCCAGAAAGGGGCATTCAGCCCCATAGACATGCTAACACACATTGCTGCCTCCGCTACCCAACTGCATGTACAAACCAAGGAGGAATCATTGAAGCTGGGGTTTGGCCACCAGAATAATATCTTGCTACTAGCACCAACTGCATAAACCTTGGAGACTCTGTTCAGTGGATATGGCCTTGGATGTTTCAACACATGGATCAGTGATGGCTGGCCCTCCTGGCACCTTGGAGACAAGGTCTGGAGGCTGGCCACCTATGTATTCCTGGAGTAATGGCAGAGTGGCCCCTATGGATCATGGTAGTGTACCCTAAATGGCAGGAGGGTAAGAGCATCTTACCAGGAAGTTTTGTTTTATCTTTATGGCCAGTGAATTCACCTCCAGTAGCACTGTACATAGACCACCCCTCTGAGTAATCCGCACAGGGAGAGGGGTAATGGTATGGAATACTAGATCCAGACAGGACCCCCCATCCTATCATAGGACCACTCTTGCATGCATCCTACCTGATGGACAAGATTTGCCTATGTTAGTATCATTAAAACGTGTCTCATTTTCCTTATGATTAATCTCCTCTAATATCTTTGAGGATTGGGCACACACCCTAGCAAATACTTGCTGGGTGTGCATGGAGCTCTGCATCAGTACCACTCTTGGCCTCCCATGGAAAGTGTGAATCCTGAACTGGGACTGGTTTGTATACAGCTGGAATGGCCACTTGGTGGCAATCAATATCCTCAGGCTTGAGGATGACTGTTATTATAATTTCTGTGGTTACAAGGGTCCAGCTTTCTCACACAGGTACCATGGCAGAAGATTGATTTCTCCCATGGAAAGTGCTAGTTATGAACTCATCCGAGTAGAAGTGGTTTGAATACAGCTGTAATGACCACTTGGTGGCAGTCGATGTCAGGCTTCAGGATTATTATTTTTTTGTTGTTATCTATATCATAATTTTTGTTGATATCTGTATATTCTTGTTATCCTCTGTTGCTGTCGTGGAATCTGGTTATAATGCTCCATACTTCTCGCATAGGGTCCATTACAGAAGATTGAGGGTGTGTACGTTGTGAGATGAGAATCCTTGAGGGGTGGAGTGTAGGGAAAATGAAAGTGCCTATGGCCAGGATCCTCACCTGACCCTAAGCTACTTGATGATATAATTGGTCTACTGCTAGGCTAATACACTTATGAAATGCATGCAGAGGCAATGAGCCATTATTGTCACTCATAAAGAGCTCTGCCCAGTGCTCTCCCTGGAGGTAGAGATAGAGACAGGCTTGCTGCATACAGACATGGAGACTGCCCCAGAGGCAGATGTGATTCCAGCATTCGACCTGCCTCCATTAAAATAAAGCTTGGTATAAATGCCTTTACCCCTAATTTTCTATTATTGTTATTCGGTCTCACCGAATCCAGAGTGAATTTGCCAGGGGGCAGTCCCCCTCAGGTGAGACAGCAGGTATATGAGAAGTAATTACTTTTAGTACTTTTCTACATTTATAAATTACTTCACATTAAAAACTGGAGATTTAAAAGTAGAAATAATGCCTTTATCACATTGATTATATTCTTAGACTTTCACCCTGGAGTGGACTGTCTGATGACATACTGGTTCTGCTTTAATGCTGGAGCCTTCCAGATATATTATTAGAAATTGTTTCCATAGGGTATAGCCTAGGCTGTCTAAATTGGAAGTAACTCCTGAAATTTTCCCATGCTTTACAATCACTGGATTTCTCACCTCTGTAATGCCTAACACCATCAAATCAATAGTTGAAACTTTTCTCACACTCATATATATGAAGATTTTCTCCCTGTCCTGATGCCCATTTAATTTTGCATTAGCAACTATGGAAGACTTACCTGTAACACTTATGCTGGTAGGGTTTTTCTCTAGTGTAGATACCCTGGTGTATATGAAATTGGGAGGTACTTTCAGAACTACAGTTAAAGCCCTCTGCATGCATTTCATAAGTTTCTTCCTGTGGCAGCTTCCTGAATGCCCAATTAATTTTGCATTAACAACGTGGAAGGCTCCTCTCTAATGTAGGTAATCTGATGTTAACTCACTTGGAAGATATACCTAAAGGTTTGCCTGCAATCACATCACTCATAAGGGTCTCCCCAGTGTGGATTTTCTGATGTTGACAAAATCTGAAGTTATATCTCTTAAATCTCACACTTAACATATTCATGGTTTCTCACCACCATGGATTTTTTTTATGCTGAATTAGTCCTGTACTGATGCCAAAGACTTTCCACATTCTTTACATTGAAATGGTTTCTCTCCAGTGTGAATGAGCTGATGCTTTCTACATTGGGAGCTATACCCAAAGGCTCTCCCACACTTAAGAGTTTCTTCCCAGTGTGGATTCTCTGGTGTTAGAGAAAGAGCTACAGTGGAAACCATCCCCACATTCCTTACACAAATGAGGCTTATCCCCATTATGGTCTCTTTGATGCCTGACTAGATTTACATTGACACTGAAGCTTTCCTACATTCATAGGGCTTCTCTTCAGCATGGATTCTTCGATGTTTAACATAGTAAGAACTACACTTGAAATCTTTCCACACTATATGTATTTCAGGGGTTTCTCCCCAGTGTGACTTCTTTAATGCCAGATATGTTTTGCAGTCACATTGAAGGCTTCCCTGCATTCCTTACATTGATATAGCTTCAGATCGCTACCATGGACTTTCTGGTGCTCAGTTGGGAGTTACATCCAAAGGTCCTCTCACAGTCTATATACTTGAAAGGTCTCACTCCAGTGTACCCTTTTCAGTGCTGAATCCATTTTGAATTAAAACTGAAGCCTTTCCCACATACATTACATTCAAAAAGACCTCTCTTTAGTGGAAATACTCTGAAACCAATGTTTGTAAATGGATTAAAATAACCTCTCCATTGGAGACTCATCCTTCCCATACCTATTGGAAAAAACTTTTATTCCCCTCATACTTTCTCACCATGGATATTTCCTACTGTCTCTTCAGTTCATATTCTTTTGGAAAGGTAATTTCTTGGTTTACTACCTATCATAATCTCTTCATTTGACATCATGTTTGTTGTTATGAATTCATTTGCAATCTTGGTTTCATCATCTATATTAGGAAATGGAAAACAAGGTCACACTTAAGCATTGCTACTGAAAAGGTAACAGGATGATAATATCATAGGACTATTAAATATCATTGGTTCAATCACTTCAACTAACCAATGACAAGCTGAGGTTATTCACAAAGGAAATGCACAGTATTTCAATGTAGGAAAACAGACACGGTAGAATAATAAACTAGGTCTTGTCACTAATTACATGTTCTTTCTATCATCAGCAATGTCCTTTCCCTTACCCTTCATTTTGACTGAACAATTCTAAGTATGTCACAGAAAAATGACTTCACATGTGCACAAAGAAACATGTTCAACGTTTGCTGCATCAGTAAATCAAAATGAAAAATGTCAAACAACCTAAATATCCATTATTAAGACAATAGCCAAGTCAACTGAAGTATATCCCACACAATGAAATACTTTTCCAAAACATCAGTGAAAATTACTGAACTTGAGTTGTGTGGTTAAATCTTGGTCCCACAATGTTGAATTTAAAAAATAAGCTTCAGAAGGATACATCACATATACCATTTATAAACAGATTCAAGACACACAAAATAACATTATGATGTTTATGGAAATAACCATATATATCAAGTTTAAAAGCATCAACAGGCATGATTAACACCAAATTCAAATGGTTACTACTTCTAGAGCCACAGAGAGGGAAATGCAGTTCAATACAAGATACTTCGATTCCATTTCTGATGCTTTAGTTCTTAAACACAGATGAAACCACCATGACAAAATGTTCATATATGATGAAGGTGAGAGCAGGTACACAAGGATTTATTATTCTCTATATTTTTCTACACCTGGAATATTTCTAAGAATTTTTTAAAAATCTCAATAGTACCACTAGTAGAAGAAAAACAGGAAAGATATCTTCCAAAAGAAAAAAGGACAAAGAAAGCTGAGTCCATACAGCAAAAGGGACAAAATAGGACACAAGTACCATTAAAGACTAAAGCATTTAAGATGACAGTTGTCAGACCAAAACTGATCACAGTAAATGTAAATAGGTTAAAATATCCTTAAAAGCATCAATACAGCAAATGGAGGAGACATACTCTGCCTAGATGTCTGGGTTACTCTCCATAAGTCCATAAATAAGCCTGTGAATAGGGCTACTGCTTTTCCCTACATAGCCCTTGCAATATGGAAGACCTGTTTTGAATGCATCTAAAGAGCCCATGCTCTTTTCCCTTAGGACAAGAC
The DNA here is from genome assembly GCA_032199065.1 of Smutsia gigantea. NCBI lineage: Eukaryota > Metazoa > Chordata > Mammalia > Pholidota > Manidae > Smutsia > Smutsia gigantea. The sequence continues at coordinate 69,681 of JAVSCE010002938.1, forward strand.
CTCATATACTCACAAGTACATGATCCTAAACAGAAACCCCTAAATTACTAATGCAACAAATTAAATATAAGTGAGCTCTCTTCTCACTAATCATTCCCTATAGTGCATATATATTGTGTGCTTTCCTGGTATTTCTTGCCAAAGCCCAGGAATCATTAAAGACTTCAGGGACAGTAACTTCTGTGTGTTACAGGCGGTTTCTTGTATCATACTGGTGGATTTGGATGCTCCAAAACAGCTGGACACTACAACAGCCTTGGTTAAAGCTGTAGCCTTCGGTAACAGAACCCCAGGGGGCTGTACAGTTTCCCAGAGCCATTAAGTTTCCCCCATTCTAAAAGCCTCTGAGCTGGGGCTGTGCCATCTGCACACACTTCCCTCCTGCTCTCCATTCCTGGGCCGCTCTCTTTCCAGCTCCAGTTGGTGCAGGGAGCTTGCAGCTCTAAGGTCTCTGGGGATAAGCCAGCGTTAAGTCTCAGGCTGAGATTGGTAGATGGGGACCCTGCTTGGGGATACCCTTCACGCAGAGACTGGCGCCCTCTCTCCTGTCCTCCTTGGACCTTGACTCCAGGCAGTACCAGACATAAGAGATGTAGAATGCCTCCTAAGAGAAAACCAAGTTTCAGGGGGTTCCAATAAGGCCACAGCAGTCATATTCTGGCATCAGGAGTGGGAAGGGGGAAATGAACAATCTTCAAACACCTGAAAGAGCCTGACCCTGTGCTGAATATTTAATAGCACTCCTGAGCATCAGCTGCATTTGCACAGCACAATGATGACATTTAGTGCTAGCTGGATAAATCTCAGCTAGCTCTGAAATTTAGAGAAATGTCTTAGTGCCTTTTTTTCTTAGGTTTCTCACCTCAGCTTCCTGCACAGGCAAGAAATCTGCTTTTGTTTTTCCACTTTTTGACTTGCTTTTTTATTTTCTTAACAACTGGCCTTTATTTTTCACATTCTTGATATACAATTGATGTACAATAAAGTGAATATTTTCATTTTTATTGAAATATATTGATGTAACTGCAAATTTAAGGTATATCATGTATTGATAATTGTAGTGATAATTAGCATCTCTATCACATTACACAATTATTAGTTCTTTTTAGTGGTAGGAATAATTAAGTTCTAGTCTCTTAGCAAGTTTGATGATTATAATACAACACTGTTGTCTATATTCACTACACTGTGTATTAGATCTCTAGGACTTATGTACTATTGGTTGCAAGTCTGTACCCTTAAACCACATCTGCCTCATCTCCCCACCCAAAATGAACATTTTTAGAGTGTTCAGTTTGGTAAGTTTTGACCAACAGAGAACAAAATAGATAAAAATTTGTCTTCACAGAGCTTGCATTCTTAGTGGCCAAAATTATGTCACATGGCTCCACCCAGCAGTGGAGGAATCTGGAAGTCAAGTGTTTAGCTTTCTGGCTTCCATAGTAGAAAGAGAATGGATAGGGTGCTGCATGAGCAAACCTGCAGGTCCTGCCACAGTGAGAATGAGAAGCATACCCAAAACATGTGAATGCTAAGTACACCAGTTAGGCTTCAAACACGTTCAGGAAATACTGATGTGCCTACTTAAGCCAGACCTATTTATTATGATGATTACTTTATTGTTATTAAATTAGATGCCTTCTTATTTGATGACATGTAAATAAATATCCTGGCCCATAGGGGACTTTCAGTCAATGGTAGATATTATCTGGGCACCAACAAGGTTGCCCATGGGTCCTTAAGATTTGCTTGCACCCTTCATTAACTCACTGTAAAGGTTCTTTCTAAGTGACAGGCTCAGCTGGCTTTACTGGCCTCTTAAGATGTTCATAGCCTCTTTATTTTCCAAATTCCCTTTGATAGAAAGAAACAGATGCTTTCATGGGGATGAAAAGTACAGCATAGGGAATATAGTCAACAATACAGTAATTTTGTATGGTGACAGATGGTAACTCCACTTATCATGCTGAACATTTCGTAGTGTACATAAATGACAAGTCACCATGTTGTACACCTGAAACTAATAAAATATTATGTAAAGTACACTTCAATAAAATTTTTTTAAAAAAGAAAAAAGAAACAGATGCTTACTAGCTAGGATGAGTGGAACTGCTTGTCTGGCTTGGAATATATCCATTCTTCCTGAATTATTGTTAAATAACAGTTTATAAAAGCACTCTCCAAAAGTCCCGGGACTTTCCACTAGGATACACTTCCCAAAGTAAACTCCATCAGAGCACTGGTTCACAAACTTAGCTGGAAAACTGGAATTACCTGGGAAAATGTTAAAAAATATATGCTATGCCGGTCCCCGCCCTTTAGAGCAGTGGTTCTCAGTTGGGTGATTTGCTTCCCCAACCAGGGAACACTGGACAATGTCTTCTGTTTGCTCTAACCGGGGAGAGTACAACTGGCCTCTGATGGTGGAGCCCAGGGATGGTGTAAACATCCCACAGAGCACAGGAAAGCCCACAGCAAGGAATTATCTGGTCCCAAATGTCAGCTGGGCCAAGGTTGAGAAACCTTGTAAAAGATTCGACTCCTTAGGTATGGGTTCAGCCTGAACATGGGATTTTTAAAACCTCCCCAGGTGATTCTTATATGCAGCAAAGTTATAGGGAAATACACTAGAGACCTGTTGCTACAGAAAATTCAAATATGTGGCTAAATTCCTTTCAGCCTTGTAGTTGAAACACTGAGTTTAAACTGGAAATTTTCCATATCTTCCACTTGATTGTGAGTTGGCTTAGGGGTTAAAGGTGGTTGTAAGGAGGAAGAGTTAATGGCTTTTGTGAGGAAACCTGGATTTTCCACAACTTGCTAAAGTGGACATCTCCACAAGTATAAGCTTCGCTGTTTATTATTGACCTTACTAAAGAGTTGGCCTCTCTGGGGGGCGATTACGATCACCAACTTTAAGCTCTACTACAAAGCCACAGTAGCCAAAACAATTTGGTACTGGCACAAGAACAGGCCCATGGATAAATGGAACAGAATAGAGAGACCTGATATAAACCCAAACATATACGGCCAATTAATATACAAAAAAGGAGCCATGGATATACAATGGGGAAATGACAGGCTCTTCAACAAACTGGTGTTGGCAAAACTGGACAGCTACGTGTAAGAGAATGAAACTGGACTACTGTCTAACTCCATACACAAAAGTAAACTTGAAATGGATCAAAGACCTGAATGTAAGTCATGAAACCATAAAACTCACAGAAGAAAACACAGGCAAAAATCTCTTGAATATAAACATGAGCAACTTTTTCCTGAACACATCTCCTTGGGCAAGGGAAATAAAAGCAAAAATAAACAAATGGGACTACTTCAAACTAAAAGGCTTCTGTACAGCAAAGGACACCATCAGCAGAACAAAAAGGCATCCTACAGTATGGGAGAATATATTTGTAAACAACTTATCTCATAAGAGGTTAACATCCAAAATATACCAAGATATCACATGCCTCAACACCAAAAAAGCAAATAACCCAATTTAAAAATGGGTGGAGGATCTGAACAGACACTTCTCCAAAGAAGAAATTCAGATGACCAACAAGCACATGAAAAGATGCTCCACATTGCTGATTATCAGGGAAATGCAAATTAAAGCTACAGTGAGATATCACCTCACACCAGTTAGGATGACCAACATCCAAAAGACAAGCAACAACAAATGCTGGTGAAGATGCGGAGAAAGGGGAACCCTCCTACACTGTAGGTGGGAATGTAAATTAGTTCAACCTTTGTGGAAAGCAATAGAAATACCATTTGAGCCAGGAATTCCACTCCTAGGAATTTACCCTAAGAAAACAAGATTCCTGATTCAAAAAGACATATGCATCCTTATGTTTATCACAGCACTATTTATAATAGCCAAGATATGGAAGCAACCTAAGTGTCCATCAGTAGATGAATGGATAAAGAAGATGTGGTACATATACACAATGGAATATTATTCAGCCATAAGAAGAAAACAAATCCTACCATTTGCAACAACATGGATGGAGCTAGAGGGTATTATGCTCAGTGAAATAAGCCAGGGAGAGAAAGACAAGTACCAAATGATTTCACTCATTTGTGGAGTATAACAAAGCAAAACTGAAGGAACAAAACAGCAGACTCACAGACTCCAAGAAGGGACTAGTGGTTACCAAAGGGAAAGGGATGGGAGGGAGGAAGAAGGGGATTAAGGGGCATTATAATTAGCACACATAATATAGGTAGATCATGGAGAAGGCAGCATAGCACATAGAAGACAAGTAATGACTCTATAACATCTTACTACACTGATGGACAGTGACTGCAATGGGGTGTGTGGAGGGGACTTAATAATATGGGTGGATGTAATAACCACAATGTTGCTCATGTGAAACCTTCATTAAGATTGTATATCAATGATACCTTAATAAAAAAACCACCACCACAATTAATAAATGGCAACATTTTTACATATAAAAAAAGACTTGGCCTCCCTGATAGAGTTCAGGATGACCATTAACTACAGTCAGCCATATCCCAGAAACAGGCCACTAGGACTTACACATCAGAGAAACAATTCCTTTGCAAGTGAACCCCTGCTGATGCTCTGGAGGGTGACAGCTTCTTCTTTGGGGGGACCTCCAGAGAGAGCCATTGCAATTGCATAACTCCAAAGGCCCCTGCTCACACAGAGCACAATATACATGGTGCTCTCTGGCTCTGTGGTCCCCAAAGTAAACCTTTGCATTCAACAGGTTGCCTGGATCATTACACTGGACCCTTTTAAATATTTCTGCCAAATGAAAATATCAAACCAGCTCAATATATTTAATCTGATATTTATGTATATTACACATACCAACCTGCAACTTGCTTTATTTTAAAAAATAATTTTTAAATTTATAAATTAACTCTATATTGCCCACTTCACAGGTCCAGACATTTAGATACATTACTCCATTTAACAACTTCAGAGTATTACATGGTGTGGAAATGATGACCTTAAAGAATAGTTGCTTATTAAATATGGGCAGACTGAACATAGGCATATCCTGAACCCTGTAACATGACACTAAGAGTACAAAAAGGATGAGAATCTACATGGGCAAGAGAATGAGAAAGGAGATGAAAAGAGATATCAGGGAAGATGGAAAGGGATAGAGAATTGGTAACCAGGGAACACTGGAAGGCCTGCACGGGAGTAGGGGGCTTGTGGAGGAGCGGGGCTAGGACACATGGGTAATTCCGTGAAGCAAGCTGATTCACCTACAGAAAGGCTCAGGAGTCAGGCATCAGATGCTTTGCAAGGTGGAGCTGGGCCACAGGACAGATGTATAAGGAGACCTGGGACCTACACATCCTATCCCTACGTACACAGACTTCTTCTCCCCAACCCTGCAACATAGGTGGTTTAGTCTCTGGAAAAATAATAGCAGAGGGTCAGATTGAAGTAATGGCTTTAAAAGGAGGAGATGAAAGTCTGCACACCAAACAGAGGAACATCATGCCTCCCCACCACCCCCAGCCCCATTCTCCCACCTAGCTCTCAAATACTATCAATCAGGCTTATACCCTCTACACAGGAGCCTGGAAGCACCTTCTTTAGACGCAGTGAATACCCTCAGATAGGGACATCTGGGATAAGGGTCTATCAACAAAAAAATCAACAGTCTCTTGAATTCTCCTTTACTATAGAGGATTGGATGTGATTCTAAGGTCCCAAACATGGCCATGCCTATGGCTAGCTCAAATGTAATAGAAATAAAACAGAAGTGGAGGGAATACTCTAGAAATAGTGATCAAGGACCTAAGGGATATTTTATGTTAAAGGTGGGATCTTAGGAACAGAGTGGTGGAGGTAATGGGAGCTGTCGGAGGGCGTCAGACTGAGGGTCCTGGAATGAACAAGAACTAGGAGCAGCAACCAGAACCTCCGCTTCCTGATTCCCATCAGGTAGACAAGGGGGAGTCAGTCGTCCTGGGACAGAGCACATTTCAATCCTGCATGGGTGCCGTCTGTACTGGAGATGAGCCTGTTCTTGGTTAGGGAGCATATAAGATCTAGGACAAAGATACTTTTCTTGACCTCAGAGAAGTAGCCATTACCCAGGAGGATTGCCGGTCATGAAGCTCCCTCCTTTCCTCTGGAGGACACGGGGGTCCTGGGACTTTCCTAAGGCTGTCCCCACTCCCCGTCTCCCTGGGATGACCCCGCACTCCCTCACTTCCTTCCAGTCTAATGTCTTTCCCAGAGTGCCCCCACTTGGTCTGCTGAGAATCGATTCAGCACAGCCAAAGGGCCCTTCTGGCTGTCATGTCAAGCCAATACATAGGCATGGAAAAAGCTCACTCTGTTCAAGGGGCTAGCTAACTTTGGCATTTGAATTTCATCACAGAGACTTGAAAGTTTAGCATTTATAACAGTGTCTTCAAAACACAGAGGGGCTAATTTGGCAGATTGGAAAGAAAGAAGATTTTGTTTTATAAGTAGTAGTTTCAGTCTGCATAGACGCTCAAGCCACCTTGAGAAATTCTTTTTCATTGTTAGTTCTGCACTTTGAGAAGGAAGAACTGTCCCTCAGACAAATTACCCTGAAGGCTCAGGGCCATAGCATGATGTTGCTGGGGGACAGTGGGGCAGTCTAAGCAGGATCTGCAGAAACACAGTGGCTTAAGCCTGCAGTAAAGGATCACATATTTTCGCTTGTACACCCCCTAAAATAGTTTTGTAAAAACGTGCATAGTCATGGCCAACAAGCACATGCAAATATGCTCAACATTATGAGTCATTAGGGAAATGCAAATCAAACCCACAATGACATGTCATTTTATATTCACTAAGTTAGCCATAATTTTAAAAAACTGGAAAATGATAAAAATTATCAAGAATGTGAAGAGATTGGAACCCTTGTACATTGCTGGAAATGTAAAATGGTGCAGTGATGGTGGAAAAGTTTGGCAGTTCCTCAGAAAGTTAAACAGAATTATCAGGTATCCCAGGTATATATACGACCCCCCAAAATTAAAAACAGGTATTCGAACAAATACTTGTACACCCATATTCATAGCAACACTATTCACAACAGCCAAAAGGCAGAAAAAACCCAAATGTCCATCAGCTGATGAGTAAGCACAATGTGGTCTCTCCATACAACAGAATATTATGCAGCCATAAAAGGGAATGAAGTACAGACACATGCTACAACTTGGATGAATAAAGACAGAAAACAAGTTAGTGCCAGGGGCTGGCAGGAGAGAAAAGGAAGTTACTGCTTTATGGCTACAGAGTTTCCTTTTGAAGTGATGTCTTAAAAATAGAAGTGATGAAAAAAAATAGAAGTGATGGTTGCACAGTATTGTAAACGTGCCAACGGCCACACTGACTGTACACTTTAACATGGTTAATGGTTAATTTTGTTATGTGATTTTTTTACTCAAAAAAAAATCCATAAAAGAAAAAAATGAAATAGTTCCTCTATACACTTTCAGCTAATAACATTTTGAACAAAAGTTGAAAGAGCTGCAATGTGTATTATAGGACACTGAAGCCCTGCTGGCTTCGCCAGTGGGCAGCTCTCTGGTATATCATAAATAGCATTTTAAACTAAAACGGTTACATCATTCTTTTAAATATATCCATACAATCTTAATGCTCTATTTGATATTCCATCACCTATTTTTAAAAATATATAAACAACCTCTTCTTTTTCAGATATCTTATATCATTCCTTGAAATTATATTTCCATTACATTTCCCCACGGATTTTTAACCTTGTGTCATTTTTTAAGGTTTTTGTTTTAGTTTCCTGATTCCAAAAGCTCTAAATACTAAGAACTTCTTCTGGATTGGGTTGTTATGATTGGTATCAGTATACAATTGGTTAAAACAACACAAACATTACAAATTTTGATAAATAATATAAACAATTATTAAACACAAAAAGAAAAAAAATTGTTGAAAATACTGATTGTTAATAGAATGGGTGGGGTTTTTTTTCTTGTCTGGTCATATATTTATGGATAAATATTACCTCTTGCTAAAATTAAAGAGTTCAGCATAAACTCTCATTGTTTGATTTTGCTTCTATACATTTAAGCACTGTTCAATAAATAAATAGATGGGAATGGAGAGTTTGTTATATCAATGTTAGCCACTCAGTCCCTTTTATCAAGGTATGTGCCAAAAATCACACAGTGATGAATCATTCAAAAATGGGTTTTAGTAATCTATCACCTGACAGCTAGATTAGATACTCTTCATTGAGTTTCTTTTTTTTTTATTAAGGAATCATTGATATACAATCTTTTAAACGTTTCATATTAGCAACATTGTGGTCATTACATTCACCCATATTATCAAGTCCCCCCCACACACCTGATTGCAGTCGTTGTCCACAAGCGTAGTAAGATGCTGTAGAATCATTACTTGTCTTCTCTGTGCTATACTGCCTCCCCGTGACTTCCCTACATTATGTGTGCCAATCATAATGCCCCTTAATCCTCTTCTCCTTCCCTCCCTACCCACCCACCCCACCCCCTTCTCTTTGGTAACCACTAGTCCCTTCTTGGAGTCTGTGAGTCTGCTGCTATTTTGTTCCTTCAGTTTTATTTTGTTGTTATACTCCACAGGTAAGTGAAATCATTTGGTTCTTGTCTTTCTCCGCTTGGCTTATTTCACTGAGCATAATACCGTCTAGCTCCATCCATGTTGTTGCAAATGGTAGGACTTGTTTTCTTATGGCTGAATAATATTCCACTGTGTATATGTACCACATCTTCTTTATCCATTCACCTACTGATGGACACTTAGGTTGCTTCCATATCTTGGCTATTATAAATAGTGCTGTGATAAACATAGGAGTGCATATGTCCTTTTGAATCAGGGATCTTGTTTTCTTCGGGGAAATTCTTAGGAGTGGAATTCTTGGGCAAATGGTATTTCTATTTTTAATTTTTTGAGGAACCTCCATATTGCTTTCCACAAAGGTTGAACTAATTTACATTTCCACTAACAGTGTAGGAGGGTTCCCCTTTCTCCACATCCTCACCAGCGTTTGTTGTTGCTTGTCTTTTGGATGTTGGCCATCCTAACTGGTGTGAGGTGATATCTCATTGTGGTTTTAATTTGCATTTCCCTGATAATTAGCAATGTGGAGCATCTTTTCATGTGCCTGTTGGCCATCTGAATTTCTTCTTTGGAGAAGTATCTGTTCAGATCCTCCGCCCATTTTTAAATCAGCTTATTTGTTTTTTGGGTGTGGAGGCGTGTGAGTTCTCTATATATTTTGGATGTTAACCCCTTATCAGATATGCTGTTTACAAATATCATCGAGTTTCTTTTTTAGATTTATTATTTATCTTTTAATTTTCATTAAAGTTCAAGTCTGTACAAATGAATAATAATAAAATGAATATCCATGTGGCCACTATCCAGCTTAGACAATTACATCAATCCATGGCCAATCTTCTTTCATCTCTATCCTTCCCCACTCTCTGCACTCCACTTTCCAGCCCTTCTTCACCACGGCTGGATTATTTTGAAGCAAATCCCAGGTATCATACCACTTTATCTATAAATGCTTCTTTATATAGCTCTACAAGGATGCTTTTCAAAAGACTAATATACCTAAAAAATGTAAGTTATCCAATAGCCAGCCAACGTTCAAGTTTCCCCTGAACATCTTATACACACTTTTGATTTGGTTTGGATGTTAGCATTGGTTTTTGAACTCAAGATCCTAATAACGCCCATAAATCGCATCTGGCTAGTATTTCTCTTAAGTCCCTTTTCACTGATAAATTTTTCCTCCTTGTTTTTCTTTCCCCTTGCAATTGATTTGTTGAAAAACTGGGTCATTTATCCTTCTTACATTCTGGATTTTCCTGATTACATCTCCTTGGTCTCTGTATTTCTTGAAAATTGATAATTAGATCTCAAGGCTTGGTCAGATTCACATTTGATACTTTATCAAGAATCCTTAATAGGTGGTGTGTGTGTACTTCCTATTTAATTGAAGGTACAAAAAGTCCAAATACCTTTTTTTGTGACAGAATTAATTAGTGGGATAGGTGTTATCAGTTATCCACTCATTATCAAGGTCCCCACAGATTTTTTTACTTAAATTTTTTATTGAAGTGTAGTTGACATTCAATATTATATTAGTTACAGGTATACAACATAGTGATTTGACAATTATATGCATTACAAAATGCTCACCATGATAGGTATAATTACCATCTGTCACCATACAAATTCTATTACCCCATTGCTTTTTATCTAATGGTTTTAGAAGCTATTAACGATCACTGCCTATACCCATCATTTCATTGCAAGTTCCTCCTTCATTTTGGTGAAAACAAATCACTGGGAACCTGCAAAAGAATTTGTTGCCTAGTTATTACTTTTTAATTTCTAAAAACTAGTATACTCAAAAAACTTCAAGAATTACTATCACATTACATAATTATTAATGTTAAGAATTGTGTAATTATGATGAATTATACCTGTTACTCTTTCACTTAAGAGACATTTTGTTTAATCCGATATACTCAGAAAATATTGGGAAAATCAAAATATTAATTACAATATACCATAGCCAGATCAACACTTTTTCAATGAAAATAATTTTATCTCATCCCACATTTTAAATACATTTTTATTAAAAATCTTAAAGATTTATCTCATTCCACTTATAGAATATACTAACCATATAACCTAATTTGTAACTTTGATCAATAAACTAAATAAAAGTCAATTTCTGTCTTACTTTAAAATTCAAATAAATGTATTAATAGGAATTTTTGAGGAATATCATAAAAATTACTGAGAAATAAATTATGGAATACATCTTTTAATATACATTATGGAAAGCAGTCAAGATTCAAATAAAGCAACTCTTAAATAACTTATTTAAATTCAGAAGAATTTATAAAAAAATAATTGGGCAATTTGTCATCACTTAATTATAATGCTCCAATGTAATGTGCAGTTAACATTGTAAGTTATTTACAAAGCAAGAAATATTCAGGAAGTTGTGATATTTCTTTGATGTGTCCATGACCATATATCAATATCAGGTGTTCAGCTTTTGAAAATAAATCAAACGATGTTTAAAAATTAGAATTAACTTTACTAATTTTGCTAGACATCATGGCTGAACTTTTCCTATGAAAGAAAGGTACATTGTGCTAATTGGTCTAGCACATGCATCATTAAACATTTTATGAGAAAAGTAAGATGAGGACTGACTGCTATTGGAATAAATATTTCATGATATATTTTGATAAAATTACATTAAAATACTACCTTATTGATTAATGCACAGGAAATCTGAAAGAAATCATATAAAACTTCTGTTGGCAATTTTTTACAGGATACTTTGAATAATTTGTTAGCCCCAGAACACATCCAAGTGCCCTTGAAAAAGTCAGCATTATTAACTTATACCCCTTTGAAGGTAGTTGTCTTTCCATAAAGGACATGTCCTGGGATGAATCTTGAATGGAAAGTACTGAATGGAATGGCTTACCTTAAATATGGAGGGGAAAGGCATTTTGAGTATTTAATGTTTGCTTTGCTTTCGTGGGGATGTTGCTAGCAGCAAAGTTGTCTTTAACAATGAACTAGAGATAGAAGAGCTGAAGTCGTTTCTACCCCACTATCCTACTCGATGTGTCTGAATTCAGAATATTCCAAGAAGCCAATTCCTCCCAATTAGAAGATGCATACAACAATGGAAGATGAGTGGTAGGCAGGTTTTGTGTTTTTCTTTTTTCCGCCTTTGAGGAATTGTTAAAGGAACCTTTTCAGAAATCCGTATTTCAAAGTGTCCCTTTATTTGGTGCCGCAGAGATTTTGACTTCCTGGGGCAGGTCAGGACTGGCTAAGAGTGTGCACTCCCTTTGTAAAGTAAGAGGAGGACAGATGACCAAAGGGGATTCAGAAAGTCGGACCCATGTGAGCATGCAGGCTGGCCTTCAAAGAAAGCACACGAAGCCAAGGATCCGGAAGTGGATCCCCTTAGAACTATCCAGGCTGCTGGTCCCACTTAGAAGACCACTGACCATTGACCTCTGGCTGTGAGGGTATTTTCTTGGGATGGGAAAAGGCAGATACAACAGGCTCAACTACTGACTTGTTTTGAAACTCAGGGAACATTATCTGGCCTTAAAAATTGTTCTTATCTGGAAAGTGAAACCAGTACTTACTTTCCTGTCTCCTTTCGTGGTATTTTGAGAATTAAGCTTAAGTAACAGTCAATAACATTCCCTAGATTTTGAATAGTACTTTTAACTTTCCAAAGAGTTTGTTGTTCTACAGGTCTTACCCTTGTAGGACAGGTGTGAGTCATGGAGACCCAGGGCAAGACTTGCCAAAGGTCTCACAGCAAATAAGAGACCTGGTTGGGAACAACACCTACACTGACCACCTTTCTCCAAATACATCAGCCTGGGAAAACAATGAAAGCAGAGCACAGAGAAACCACCAATTAAATTAAACACCAGCAAGTACACAGGCAGTGAAATATATCCAGTATGTATACTATATACAACATATGGTATATCTAAGTTTATAGTACATCCAAATTTTACAAAAAACACCATTTTAATAAAGTAACAGAGGCCAATATTCTCAGTCTATTCCACCAAACTATGACTCAGTTAACTGAAAAGGGAAAAAAACCCAAAACCTGAACCTCCCAAAAGCAGCCTCCATCCTAAAATGCACCTTCATTCTTCACTGTCCAATGTCTATGACATACTTCTTACTTCTGTCACCATCCTGCGAGATGATCACCTCCTGCAGGGAGTGCTGCCAGCCAATAAGGAAGTTCTTGGAAATAATTACATTTCAGGAAAGAATTTTGCTTTATCTGAAGGAAAGTTTCCGTTTATTTTTTGACTACCAATACAAACAGTATTACAAAAGAGTCAGCTTCTCTTCCATCCCTTTCCTCCTGCCACCTATTCCTTCCCCAGAAGTAATGAATGAGAAAGAATTTAAAACATGAAGTCTGTAGTAATCCTGTACATGCTGTGGGCAACATGAAACCATTTGAGGCTAATCTGTAGTCCAGGAAGTGTTTGTATAATACCTTTGTTACAAGAGACTAAATATAGAAAGTTGGAAGCAGGGTCTTACTCAAAAGGTCAAGGTAAAAATTGACACTCATCACAGAAGCATAAAAAAGGAAGAGGGACAAAGGAATGAAGTGATGAGCCTGGGAATACGGAATCATAGCTGGGAGTTATGTGTGTGCCCGGGACTGAAGGGGAATTTCCAGAAGTCCATAGAGCAGTTAAAACCAGAATAAATCCCCGCAACTAAGACCAATCAATGTGGACCCTGGGCATGGAGTCAGACTCCAAGACTGCCCCTCTTTTCTGAGCTGACCCGGAGACTGATGAATGATCTTGAGCCCCTGCCCCTGCCTCCAAAAGTCATATATGATCCGAACTGCTTCTTGAGCAGACGGCCCTTACATTTCAGAGCTGGGAAGAAACTTAAATATTATCTAATGAGTTTATTCTCAAGCAGTTTGGTCCAAGGCCCCATAATACTCTTAAAGATACTGAGGACCTCACAGAGTTTTTGTTTATGTGGACTGTATCTATTGATGTTTACCATACTAGAAATTAACACTGATAAATTTTTTAAATATTTATTTTAAAACAATAAAAAATTACACATTAACTATAAATAGCATGCTTTTATAAAAAATAATTATATTTTCCAAAACAGAAAAAAAATAGGTGAGAAGATATCACACGGCATGTAATCTTGGAAAATGCCTGTATAGGTTCTTGCAGTCCGTAGTGGTTCCTGGACCACACTTTGTGAACCACCCATCCGATGTAATTTAGGATTGCACTTTCCTGTAATGCCACTTATTAGCGACACGACCTTTCAGCATCTTACTTAGCCTTCCCAGGCCTCAGCTTCCTTAAGCTGTCAAGGTGGACTGACAGGAGAAGGTCCCTTTGGTGACTGTGAGAATTCCTGCAAATGTGATATTCTCAGTCTTTTAAATATATGGTTATGCCTATAAATGTTTACTACAGTGCTTGGCCCACAGTAATTACTCAAATGATGGCTTTTCCTACTATTGTTGTTAGGACTTGTTATTAACTATATACCAAGCATTGTGCCAGGCACTGAGGATCACATCAAAGAAAGATGGTCTGAGTTGCTCAAGAATAGGGGATAAATATACCTATAGAACAAAACAGATTATGTCAAGAATGTTACAAGAGAGGTCACATTTATTCATTCATTCAACAAATACTAATTGACTGCCCCCTGTGTGCCAGGAGCAACAGCCAGGAGGGGGCCGATGTAGTGGATTCAAGTGAGAAGAGGAAGGGCAGCAAAGGGTAAGGGGAGTAGGGTACCAAGAGATGGTGGTGGCCCATGCACACCTGGGTTAGGCCTTTGTAGGCCAGTGTGATCAGGGATATAAGGAAAGCCTTCATGAGAAAGTGGCATTTGAGTTAGAACTTGAGAACAGGTAGAATTTGGGGCTAAAGTTGATGTATACATTCTTTTTTTCACTCATTCAGCCAACATTTGATTTTGTTTGCTTGATACTATATGAACAAAAGATCCCTACTTTCAAGGAAGATGTTTTTAAATTTAAATTTTTTTATTATATAAGGAATATATGCTCACTTAAAAAAATTAGAACATAGGTGAGCAAAAATGAGAAAGTAAGAACCACCCACAATCCCCCTATCCAGAGAGAACCACTTCAGGGCCAGGGTCAGGATGAGGGGAAGGAGACATCTGCCTCAGATGCAAATTTACAGTAACAGGGGCTGCACTAAAACCATCAGTCAAGATAAACAATATTTAATGTAATTTTTAAAAACTGAAGTATAATTGATATACAATCTGTTGGCCATCTGTATTTCTACTTTGGAAAATAGTCTGTCCAGGTCCTCCACCCATTTTTAAATCAGGTTATTTGTTTTTTTGGTGTTGAGTCATATGGGTTCTTTATATATTTTGGATGTTAACCCCTGATCGTATAAATCATTTATGAATATATTCTCCCATTCTGTAGGTTGCCTATTTGTTTTGATGGTGTCCTTTGCTGTATAGAAGCTTTTTAATCTGATGTAGTCCCACTTGTTGATTTTTTATTTTGTTTCCCTTGCCCTGGGAGATGTGTCCAGAAAAAATTGCTGATGCTTATGTTCAAGAGATTTTTGCTTATGTTTCCTTCTAAGAGTTTTATGGTTTCATGTCTTACATTTAGGTACTTGATCCATTTTGACTTTACTTTTGTGTATGAAGTTAGATAGTAATCCAGTTTCATTCTCTCACATACAGCTGTCCAGTTTTCCCAACACAACTTATTGGAGAGGCTGTCTTTTCCCCATTGTATATTCATGGCTCCTTTATGTATATTAATTGACCATACATACATGGATTTATACCTGGGCTCTCTATTCCATTCCATTAATCTATGGATCTGTTTTGTGCCAGTACTGGACTGTTTTTATTACTGTAGCTTTGTAGTAAAGCTCAAAGTCAGGTAACTTAATACCCCCAGCTTTGTTCTTCTTTCTCAGGATTACTTTGGCTATTTGGGGTCTTTTGTGGTTCTATATGTATTTTAGGATTATTTGCTCTAGTTCATTGAAAAATGCCATTGGTATTTTGATAGGGTTTACACTGAATGTGTAAATTGCTTTAGTCAGGATGGCCATTTTGACAGTTCTTCCTATCCATGAGCATGGGATAGAGTTCCATAATGTAATATTTTTTAAAAATCAAGATTATTGCAAAAATACCTGTACATTCCCCTCCCCCTCCTCCCCCATTCTTCTCTGCCCTTTTCTGGGCCCTGAGGACAGAATCAATGGGCTTCTTTGCCTTCTGGCTTCCAGCTGAGTTCAGTCAATGGGAGGTGCCTGTAGGAAACCGGAAGGCAGGGTTTTCTTTCCTCACCGCCTTCCTTCTTATCACCCAAGTTCTGGCAATGGTTGTTTCCTCAGCAAACACAGCTCTTGGTCAGGAGGCCTCTCTTCCACACATTCAGCCTTGCCAGAGCTCCCTTTCCCCCTTCAGGACTAGAAATGGTAATGTCTTCCAGCTTTCGCTGAACCCTGGGTACCTCACATTCTCTTTTTGATTCCTTAATGCTGCTCACATTTCTGTAAACTGACCCTCTGGAAGGAATTCCCTTCTGAAGTCCAACTTAAGGCACCTTCTGTTTGTTATGGGAATCTTGACAGTTACAACCACTGTCAGCGTTTTAGGCCTGGGATACCTGCATTTTTTAGGAAATGTTTGCCAAATTCAAGGCTCCATAAAAATGGTATTATTATGCGTTTTATGTAATTATATTATGTGCTTAGGAAAACTGTCCCTATACTAGCTTAAAATAGCCTCGTGTAGATTTGCTAGAGAAAAATACAAGCAAAAATTATTTGTGCTTTTTATATCTTTGCTCCTTTCTCTGCTACAGGGGACTGGTTAACCCTGCTTCATTTTCTTCTCCCAAGCTAAAATCTGTTTCCACCAATTTCTGGCCAAGAGCCTGAGGCCTGGGGTGGCTTTAACCTGAGTTCTTTCCTCAATGACATGTACGGGTAGTGGTGGGCAGAGATGAGCAACTACCTATGTCATTTGGGAAACTGCCTGAAAGGAGACCCTACAGCTGGAGCCATGGGGCCACCTGGGTCTTGCTTGTTACAGTCTTGAGGAATTAAAGGGGGCAACAGCACACCTTTGCCCCATGGTCCACCCTCAGCCTCCCATACCTGGCCACCCACCCAGCCCCTGAACCATGCCTGCTCTTCCTCAGTTCTTCTGGCATCCTGAGAACTGGGCTGTGAGTAAGGCTTCAGGCCTTCCCCAAGACCCACCTGCCGGATTCCACCCTAAGGCAGTGGGACCAGTGGCTTTGTCCATAGGGAGCTAGAAGAAGCTGGAAGAGCCTGCCTGCAAGTGTAAACTTCCTCCTGGTCCCCAAAATAAGTCTTGCTCATTTCATTCAGCCCTCACCAACTGTTGATTACACTTCACACCTGTCTGATTACAGATTTGAAAAGTTAGGCAGAACATTCACCATGTAAAAGAACACACCCCAGGGCCCAGAGAAGGAAGCCTCTGGCCTGTTGTCCCGTGACTCCGCCCTGCTCTCCTGGGAAGCCCAGTCTGGAGGAGGATGTGGCAAGGAAGGCAGATCTCCTCAGATGAAGAAACAAAGTTCCTGGGTGGAGGAAATGTGAGAACACAAGGACAAAGTGAAGTAGAGTGAGCATCACACTGGGAAACAGCAAGGCGGAAAAAGCAACGGTGTTCTGAGGTTGCCCAGAGTGTCAAGGTTTCATGGGACAGCTCAGCTGCACTGCAGGGACTCCATGTGGGAGCCCCCAGGGTGCACACCCTAAAGAGGCCAACAGACATAGCCTTGATGACTACAGGAGGGCCGTGAAAGCTCCTTTCCCAAATACTGTAGAGAAAAAATTAATCCAAGACGGGCTGATTTTAGATGTTGTCCCTTAATCTTTTGCTTAGACTGTAAGAAGAGTTTAAAATTTGCCTTTTTGCCTTTAGATTCTCTCTCTTTGGATACCACAATGTTAAGTGAGCACACCACCAACTGGACACTATCCTTGGTGCTGGGGATATACGAGGGAAGACCCTCAAGGCCCCTATAGTCCAGTAGGGGAGACAGGCATGTAAAGGAATGTGCACAGTTACAGAAGTTTGTACGACCCAGAGAATGATCATTTCTACTGAAAGCTTTTCCTCTAAGATCAGATACAAGACAAGGATGCCCACTCTTACCACTTTTATTCAACACAGTACTGGAAGTCCTAGCCACAGCAATCAGACAAGAAAAAGAAACAAAAGGCATCCAAATTGGTAAGGAAGCAGTTTTACCAACATTCCACAGTTGAGTTCCTGTGGAATCCTGCCCTGCCACTCTAAGCCTTTCTTTTTTTTTTTTCCTTAAAGGTACAATTGGTGTATAACATTGCATCATTTGCTCACAGCCTTTTTTACTGTTTCTCTGCAGGAACCCTCTTCTTTGCAAAACTAGTTTGCTCAATGTCCCCAAAATATGCCATACCATGGGATCGCTGACCTTTCATAAGGATGATATTCTCTCCTTCTCACACCCATACCTGACCAGGCTACAAGATATATTTTCCTCTGCAGACCCCAGTGGAAATGTTCTCTTTTCTCTTTTCTTATGTTAATACAAATAATAATATATTTTTAAAAACAGTTCAAGTTTCCTGACATTATTTAGGAAATGTCAGTAATTACAATGATTTGATATTGTGTACTGAAAATAACAGTCAGACTATCTAGACTGACTCATATTCACTTATTTATTTTCTATCCTTTAAAGTGTACTTACAGGATTTAGGTTATCTTTAAACTGATCTGTACAGTACAATAAAATATAAAATCAAGTGCCCAATGTTTAAGAAATGACCATCGTCTTGAGATAGAAAAACACTTTAATCTGTGATAAGAGTTTATTTCTGCTAGTTCATTGTTAGTATATAGGAATGCAACAGATTTTGGTATATTGATTTTGCATCCTGCAACTTTGCTGAATCTATTTATTAGTTCTAATAATTTTTTAATGGCGTCTTTAGGGTTTTCTATATACAGTATCATGTCATTCGCAAACAGTGGCAGTTTTACTGCTTCCTTACCAATTTGGATGCCTTTTGTTTCTTTTTCTTGTCTGATTTCTGTGGCCATGACTTCCAGTACTGTGTTGAATAAAAGTGGTAGGAGTGGGCATCCTTGTCTTGTATCTGATCTTAGAGGAAAAGCCTTCAGTTTTTCACCACTGAGTATGATGTTAGCTGTGGGTCTATCATATCTGGCCTCTATTATGTTGAGGTATGTTCCCTCTATACCCACTTTGTTGAGAGTTTTCATTGTAAGTGGATGTTGAATTTTATATTGTAGCTTTACATATTTTGTTGAAGCAGGTTTTCTATGGATGGAGTCATTTGATTATATTGTTTAGTTACAGGGATTTTTACACCTGTTGTGTGCAAAGCAGTAAGTTCATTTTTAAAGGTTGAACAGAAATTCATTAACTGATTTCTTTCACAAGCTTACCCTAACACCTTCTAGGAGCCAAGCACTATGCCAGGTGTTAGATATACACAGATAAAAGATAGCCCTGTCCTATGGGAGGGCTAAGACTTGTAACAGAGTTATGCCCCAAAGACTCTGTGTCAATGATTCAGTGCCACAATAATGCTGAACAAGAACTGACCACATAACTACAGTGGTATACAACAATGACTGTTCATTTCTCATGCATCTGGGGTGCTTGTCCAGGTAACTCTGCTGATTTGGGTTGGGTGTTCTGAAGTGTCTGGGGGCTATCTGCTGTTGGCTGATCTGGGTGGCCTCACTGTGATGATTCAACTCTGCCTCACATGTGTCTCATAAGCACTAACATATTCCTGTTTGACCTCATCCTTTGTGACCTCTTAAACTTCCTCTTTTACTACTCTCCTCCTTACTCTGACCAGTCATGCTTCTTGCCCTGCGATTCCTAGCTTAGCATCTCTGTACTTGCGTTTTCCCTTTGCCTGGAATGGTCTTTCCTCAGATATTTTTGTATTTTTACCCCTCACCTCCTTCAGGTTCTTGCCAAAATGTTACTTTCCTGACCCTTCTATTTAAAATTGGAACAACCCCCCCAACCCCAGTCACAATCTCTATCTTCTTCTTTCCTTATTTTTCTTCACAACACCTGCTGTAATCTCATATCCTACACATTTTTTCTATATGTTTGTTCCCCATCCAATCGAATGGTAGCTCCACAAAGGTGGAGAATCTTGTCCGTTTTGTACACTGTGGTTTTAGGGCCTAGAGCAGAGCCTGGTATGTAATAGGTACCCAACAAATATTTTCGGGATTTATCATATGAAAGAAATTATGATGGAGAGTAGAGAGATACCAGTTCTAAAACATGCTTAATGATATGCCAAGGTGTCTTCACCTTGTCTGTAATGAGCTCCATGGCAGTGTTTTCATCAGAGAAGTGACAGGGATCAGATCCATATAATGAAAGATCACACTAGCTGCAGGGTGAAGCAAAGACTGGATGGGGTAGGATTGGAGGCAAGGGGAATAGTTAAGGGGTGGTTGGCAGAAGTGCAAGAAAGCAAACTGAGAGCCTGAGTAATGACAGTGGCTGTGGATATACACAGAAGGAGAGCAAATCTGACAGTTATTTAGGGGTACAATAGATGGACCTTGGTGACTAATGTGATACATGGGGTTACAGCCCACCAGAAGATACCTTTTATTCTCCCCAGATTTCACCCCCAGAAACTCCTTGACTGGGCCATCACGGATCACCTGCAGCAGTCTCTGGAGATTTTTGAAAGTCTGGAGATAGAATTCTCAGATCACATACTGGCCTGACTCCAGATAAGAGATTACTGTCCAACAATGTCACACTCCTGAACCACTGAAGACATACGAGATTGGGCTTTTATGAGGAACTCCTGGCTCTGGTATTACCCATTTTCTCACTCTCTCTGCCCTACTAAGGGGTCTCAAGAAAGAAGTAACCAATGAGAAACTTAAAATTGTGTTCACCTTTTCCCTTACCATGACTACCCTAGTCCGACTTGTTCTCCCACTGTTGAAACTAATACTTCTAACACTGAGATAAGGGCCATCTTATTGCCAGGGGACCCCTAGGCAGGTGTCCAACCACAGGGCCCAGCTCAAGGACGCAGATTATACTGAAGACAACTGCCATTTGATAATAGGATTTAAAGCAATCAGGATCCCCTTCCTGACACACTTCAGAAGGTGCTGGCTCCCGAGGATGCTGAGGTCCAACCTCTACTGCCTGCAGATGCTTAGCCAAAGCAGAAAGCTCTAGTCCTCCAGAATCCATTTCCTGAAACCAGCCACTTAGCCAGTCAGCCCCGTTTTGGGTAAGCAACATAGGACTGGTGACCAATGTAGGCAGTGTGATGTCATTTGAGTTTCAGGCCTTGATATCCATATTGAAGACTAATGCATACTCAGTAAGGTGAGAAATGCCAGAACCCCCACATGAAAAGAAACTTAAGGAACTCCTGACTGTTCTTTCAGTGTTGCAGTGGACAGGAAAGACATGCAGCCAAGCACAGCTGCAAGAAACTCCAATCCTAGTACACGAGGTCTTTATCTTTCATCAGATTTTCTGAGACTCAAAAAGAAAGAGATTGTCTCTGTACAACCTTAACTGCACTTTCCGATATCGTAGCATTAGCCACATTTCAAGTGTTCAATAGCCACATGTGGCTACTGTACTAGACGGTGCCCATATGTAACATTTCCTCACCACAGAAAGTTCTAATGGACAGTGCTGCCTTACAGAAATGGTGTTTTCTCTGTGAAATTTCCATGAGAAGACTTGGATATCAGATATCAGCATTCAAATTTCATCCCAGGGTTGTGGAATACTGTGGTCTCTTCTTAGATGCCCAACATCTGAATGCGCTGACTACCACCAGATGAATAACTGCAGGATGTTTTCCTTTGACTGACTGCCATCTACCAGCATGAATTCCTATCAAGGAAAAGATGGTAAGTGATAGGAATTATTCGGAGGTTATATGGTGTATTTGAATGACCTCACTATACTTTGGAAGGCTTCAGAAAAGTATAAGAACAGTAGAAAGGGTTGGATTAAAACTATGTAAGTGTTTGTCAGGTATTGATAAAGATGTAGTTTCTCTCTTTTTTCTTTTTACATGGTCAGTAGTATCCCCTATGAGGTCTGCAAAGGTTGGGGATTACATGGTAGTGCAGGGAATCTCTTTGCTCTTTATGAATGTTAAATATCTATTCCAACAACTGTTGAAAGAGTTCTGCCCTGCATATTGACTGTTTTCAGGAGTACAGTGCAAAGGCATAGACCCAACAGTCCTGGTCCATGATAATGCAGAGAGGTAGCATTGAC